>JBBPBX010053075.1:0-23971 GCA_038048925.1 Garcialebias charrua
AATCCTGTCTAATAAGGATGACAGGTTACATCTGCCCTCAATTACCCCTGAGCAGGGTAACTTGGGGGCACATTGGCAAGGAGGCCTTCTTCCCAACCTGGTTGACCCCCAGGGGTTAACAACCAACCACTTAGACCAGGAACTGCCAAAAGTCTCAGCTTGTTGGCTGAATAGAACAGGTGGATAGTGTCAGGCCTGCCGAAAAATGTGGTAATAACCAAATAAAATGCCCATGCTGGATCAACACAATCTCTATACGTCCAAAAGTGGCGTATTTTTGAAGCCTGGTGCTCAGAAAGAAATATTATTTCTTATGCATGCGACTTGGCTCAGTTCCTGACTTTCCTTCAGGACTTACTGGAAAAAGGTTGTTCTTATTCAAGGACTAAAGTTTTCCTATCAGCTATTTCAGCCTGTCACAAAGGTTGGGGACACAGGACACCCGGAGCACATCCAATCATAATAAGATTTATGAAGGGTGTCCTTCGGACTAAACACCCAGCAGGACCCTGACCCCTGGTTAGGATCTTGGCCTGGTCCTGAGGGCTCTCTGTGACCCCCCATTCGAGCCACTGAGCAAGGTTAAGATAGATTTATTATCTTATAAAACTGCTCTACTCCTGGCACTTTGCTCGGCGAAACGCGTGGGTGACCTCCATGCATTGTCTGTACATCCAATGTGTACCAGATTCGCCCCTGACGGGTCAAAGGTCAGACTAAGGCCTAATCCCGTAAACACTCCCAAGGTCTTGACTTTGAACCATAGGAGTCTAGACTTTGATCTCTCCTACTTCCTACCTGCTCCTGTCCTTACTTAGGAACAGGAAAGGGCTGAAGGCTCTCTGCCACGTGAGGTTCTTTACGTACTTACATGCAGAGAACAGCCGAATGGAGGAAAACAAACCAACTGTTTGTCTGCTTTGCAGCACCTGCTACCGGGAGGGCCCTATCAAAATAACGCCTCTCACATTGAGTGACTGAGGCCATTAAAAGGGCGTACAGTAGCAAAGGTCAACAGGTACCCTCTGGAGTGCATGCTCACTCCACTCGAGGCTTGGCTACTTCCTGGTCATTGTTCAAGGGTGTACCAGTTGCAGACATCTGCGCTACAGCGAATTGGAGCTCATTAAACACTTTTGCAAAGCATTACAGTTTGGATGTTACTGCGGGTGACGTCACTCAGGCTGTCCTTTCTAACACACAGTAGAAAGTAGCTTTGAGATGCCTGCTGGTCAAGGGCAGACGCTCACTCTAGCATGCATTTTACTGAGCATTTCAAGGGCGTGAATGGATTACGTTCCCATAGCAAGTATGTTGCACCGAGAGACCAGACTGAAAGGGAACTGAAAGTTATGAACCATAACTCATGTTCCCTGAAGGGAGGCAACGAGGTGCAACATATCTGGCCCTTTTCAATGCTGAAAGCTTGCTACCTCATAACTTGCCTTGGTCGCTGTATTTTGTATTTGTTCTGTATTTTGATTGGGAATCACTGTATCACTGTATTTTGATTGCACCACTCTAATTGCATTGTTTCTTAGTAGTTTTTGTTCACTGAATATTGTATTGATTGTATTGATGTTTTATGGTTTATGTTTTTTGTGTCTTATGTTTTTATATTTTATGCACCGTTATGCCGAAGCAAATTCCTAGTCTGTGAATCCTGTTCATTGACAATGGCGATAATAAACTGAATCTGAATCTGAATCTGAAGTGCAACTTTGGAGAAAGATGGAGGGCCACAAGCCGCTTAAGTACCCAGAGGGCGGGGCCTCTGGCGCGGCGATGACGCCCCTTGCCGTAAAGGCGTGAGTATATTCCTTCAGGTAATCACACAGGGGCGCAATTCCCATAGCAAGTATGTTGAACCTCGTTCCCTTCCTTCAGGGAACATGAGTTATTATCTTATAAAACTGCTCTACTCTTGGCACTTTGCTGCTCTACTCCTGGCACTTTGCTCAGCGAAACGCGTGGGTGACCTCCATGCATTGTCTGTACATCCAATGTGTACCAGATTCACCCCTGACGAGTCAAAGCTTACACTAAGGCCTAATCCCGCAAACACTCCCAAGGTCTTGACTTTGAACCATAGGAGTCTAGACTTTGATATCTCCTACTTCCCACCGTCCTTACTCAGGAACAGGAAAGGCTGAAGGCTCTCTGCCCCGTGAGGTTCTTTACGCACTTACATGCAGAGAACAGCCGAATGGAGGAAAACAAACCAACTGTTTGTCTGCTTTGCAGCACCTGCTACCAAGAGGACCCTATCAAAACAACGTCTCTCACATTAGCTATGTTTACATGGACATAAGTAATCGGATCAAACGGCCGATCGGATCAAAAGTGCTTCATGTAAACACCCCGGTCGGGTTATTTTTTGTGTATTCGGCGTGATCCGACCTAATTTGCGATCCGTTCGAAACGGGTGGTTTACGCCGATCCGTAGCCCGATGTGTACGCATGTAAACACATATTCTGTTCCTTTTATCGGACTGCGGAAAACTGTCCTGACTGCGCATGTGCGTTGCGCATGCGTTGCTTGCCTGTAGCTCTATCAGGGAGTGCAGTAGTGCAGTAAAAACTCCATCGCCGTCATTACAAAATGGCCGGGTCCATTTTTTACGCATCTGTTTACTTTTGTCCCGGAAGTAACTTCTTCTTCTGTGGTTTTCATGAAAGCAACTTCCTCTTCGTTTTTTTTTTTTTTAAAGGGGGAGTGTACCACTTTGCGCATGTCTGTTCTTCTGGTCAGAATAAAAGCCTGCTGCATGTAAATGCTAGTCTTGAACGGATTGTGCCCATGTAAACTGTACTATCTAATTATGCAATCAGAGCACATTTCAATCCGGTCACAAAATTTTGCCCATGTAAACATATAGCTATTGAGTGACTGAGGCCATTAAAAGGGCGTACAGTAGCAAAGGTCAACAGGTACCCTCTGGATTGCATGCTCACTCCACTCGGGGCTTGGCTACTTCCTGGTCATTATTCAAGGGTGTACCAGTTGCAGACATCTGCTCTGCAGCGAAATGAAGCTCATTAAACACTTTTGCAAAGCATTACAGTTTGGATGTTACTACGGGTGACGTCACTCAGGCTGTCCTTTCTAACACACAGTAGAAAGTAGCTTTGAGATGCCTGCTGGTCAAGGGCAGACGCTCACTCTAGCATGCATTTTACTGAGCATTTCAAGGGCGTGAATGGATTACGTTCCCATAGCAAGTATGTTGCACCGAGAGACCAGACTGAAAGGGAACTGAAAGTTATGCACCATAACTCATGTTCCCTGAAGGGAGGGAACGAGGTGCAACATATCTGGCCCTTTTCAATGCTGAAAGCTTGCAACCTCATAACTTGCCTTGGTCGCTGTATTTTGTATTTGTTCTGTATTTTGATTGGGAATCACTGTATCACTGTATTTTGATTGCACCACTCTAATTGCACTGTTTCTTAGTAGTTTTTGTTCACTGAATATTGTATTGATTGTATTGATGTTTTATGGTTTATGTTTTTTGTGTCTTATGTTTTTATATTTTATGCACCGTTATGCCGAAGCAAATTCCTAGTCTGTGAATCCTGTTCATTGACAATGGCGATAATAAACTGAATCTGAATCTGAATCTGAAGTGCAACTTTGGAGAAAGATGGAGGGCCACAAGCCGCTTAAGTACACAGAGGGCGGGGCCTCTGGCGCGGCGATGACGCCCCTTGCCGTAAAGGCGTGAGTATATTCCTTCAGGTAATCACACAGGGGACGCAATTCCCATAGCAAGTATGTTGAACCTCGTTCCCTTCCTTCAGGGAACATGAGTTATTATCTTATAAAACTGCTCTACTCTTGGCACTTTGCTGCTCTACTCCTGGCACTTTGCTCAGCGAAACGCGTGGGTGACCTCCATGCATTGTCTGTACATCCAATGTGTACCAGATTCACCCCTGACGAGTCAAAGCTTACACTAAGGCCTAATCCCGCAAACACTCCCAAGGTCTTGACTTTGAACCATAGGAGTCTAGACTTTGATCTCTCCTACTTCCCACCGTCCTTACTCAGGAACAGGAAAGGCTGAAGGCTCTCTGCCCCGTGAGGTTCTTTACGCACTTACATGCAGAGAACAGCCGAATGGAGGAAAACAAACCAACTGTTTGTCTGCTTTGCAGCACCTGCTACCGGGAGGACCCTATCAAAACAACATCTCTCACATTAGCTATGTTTACATGGACATAAGTAATCGGATCAAACGGCCGATCGGATCAAAAGTGCTTCATGTAAACACCCCGGTCGGGTTATTTTTTGTGTATTCGGCGTGATCCGACCTAATTTGCGATCCGTTCGAAACGGGGGGTTTACGCCGATCCGTAGCCCGATGTGTGCGCATGTAAACACATATTCTGTTCCTTTTATCGGACTGCGGAAAACTGTCCCGACTGCGCATGTACGTTGCGCGCGGCAGCGTACCCCTCCCCTCCTTTCCCAGCGCTCTCATACTGCGAATAGAAAAGACTAAAAGCATGCGTTGCTTGCCTGTAGCTCTATCAGGGAGTGCAGTAGTGCAGTAAAAACTCCATCGCCGTCATTACAATATGGCCGGGTCCATTTTTTACGCATCTGTTTACTTTTGTCCCGGAAGTAACTTCTTCTTCTGTGGTATTACATACAAAATATTAAAATAATGAAAGGCAGCAGAAAGAAGAAAAAATCTTATTACGGTATACAGTATCTGCCCCCTTTTTTCAAACAATCAGTTCAAACAATAATAATTTTCCAGTAACAGAACAAAATGAATAACTCTTTCTAATTTTCTAACTAATACAATACACATTACGCACATCAATACGTGATGCACATGTTCAGATTAAAGTTTAACCAGGTCTCTCTTGTAAATGAGTCCTCGAGGCTCAATGGGATTAACCTGCCTAAACAGGTTTATTATGTTTATTACATTTGTTCTTTTTTTTTTAATACATAAAACACAATACAAAACAATGCCATAAATGATTAAGAACAAAACATAAAAAAATGAAAGGTACTGTATTTGTCGTTGTAAAATACGCACCTGTGTATAATATGCTTTGTCCAATTATTAGAAATAAACCAGAAAAAAACGTACATAATACGCTTCAGTGTTTAATACACATCTATTATGCGTCACCGCTAAGCGACGCATCAGCGCATCATTTGCCCTGCTTAAAATGGCGGCCACAGAAGCGGGCGAGCACCAAAGGAATTTACAACAAAACACGGTAAAAAATAAAAACTATTATTTATTTGCGAGAAAAAATATATTTCTTAGCTGACTTTATAGCAAACGGGCTCCTGAGCTTAACCAAATGTGAAATCAGCTGGATTTAAAAATCTACGGTGTGGATTATGAGTTACTAGCCTGGCCCTCGCCTTCCTGCACAGCTCCGCTCAATTCTCATTTCCCTTCACTGCACAGTCTGGGACTTGTCCCATAGACAAGGATATCTCCGGTAGGTTTTGACCGGACCAATCAGAGAGCAGAAGGCGGAGTTTTGAACGACGTCGACTGACGTCGTCATTCAAAATGGCTGCCGCCACGAAGGAATTTTCAATAAAACAAGGTAAAAAAACTATTATTTCTCTGCTGAGAAAAATATATTTCATAGCTGACGTTATATCAGAAGTGTTCCTGAGCAATCAGAGAGCAGAAGGCGGAGTTTTGAACGATGTCGACTGACGTCGTCATTCAAAATGGCTGCCGCCACGAACGAATTTTCATCAAAACAAGGTAAAAAACTATTATTTCTCTGCTGAGAAAAAATATATTTCACCGCTGACGTTATATCAGAAGTGTTCCTGAGCTTAACAGTTCCTAAATCAATTCACGAAATGGTCAAATCTGCTGGATATTAAATAGTTTCGGTTTGATATTTTCCAAACAGCCTCGGGTGCGCTACGAAAATAAATGATAAAAAATCGAATTTTATCTCAAATGTTTCATCTAGGCCAACAGTCAGTAAATTAAAGACATATAATTACACACTGGTGGCAGAAAAAATATCCACCGAGTGGTTTCTGAGCAATTTATCTGAATAGCCTGGACCTCACCAGACTAAACTAACAAAACTCTGCCTCCTGTTCTCTGATTGGTCCATTCAAAAATCTCCAGGAGAAATCGTTGTCTATGGCAGAGATGCCAGACCCTAGTCCAAAGCGAAGTGAAGGACAAGGGTCTGGTTTAAACCAGGNTTGCAGAAAACGTTCACTGAACGTCCAAATGAAACTCCATAAAACGTTCAGAGAACGTCCCCTGAATGTTCAGAAACTGTCCCCCGAACGTTCAGAGAACGTCCCCTGAATGTTCAGAAACTGTCCCCTGAACGTTCAGACAACGTCCTCTGAACGTTGTCATCAACGTCCTCTGAACGTTTGCAGAAAACGTTCACTGAACGTCCAAATGAAACTCCATAAAACGTTCAGAGAACGTCCCCTGAATGTTCAGAAACTGTCCCCCGAACGTTCAGACAACGTCCCCTGAATGTTCAGAAACTGTCCCCTGAACGTTCAGAAACTGTCCCTTCAACGTTCAGACAACACAAACTTTTCAAGTTCCCAATCCACAGTTTTAAATTGAGATTTATTAGTGGAATCATGATGATATGTAGTTGTGCAAATAACTCTTGGCTATGAATTAATTCTACAGTACTAACATTAAAAATAACAGAGTCGAAAGTTATGATAAAAGAATCAGTTTATTACACATAAAGGCATCAGTATCATAATATAAAACAAATCCGTATATGAATAAAAAAAATGCATAACTGGCATCAGTTGTAACAAAATAGGTACAAAAATAGGTACAAAAAGAATCTGTACATGGCATGCTATGCATATGAAAAATATAATGCATCTACTTCAAAACTGCGTTGAGGCAAACAAAGCTAGGAACCACATTTGACCATCCATTGTACAGCAGGAAACATGGTGGAAACCGTTGGTTTAAGGTTTACAAATCACTCCTTACATTTTTCCTTTATCCTCTTTAACATAAATTAAAGGATTAACAGAACAGCATAACACATAAAATGGAAAAGTCCACCTTTGGTACCTTTAAAAAACAAAAGCTTTAGAATTACATTGGAGGGAGCTTATCAACTGGTGGCAAAACAAAATGTACCAGTACAAATCTAAAAGTACACAGCTCACATAGCTTTGGTCTGTACTTAACATTAATTTGTTTTTGTTTTTTATTAACATGCCTTCATTTTTCTTTTGGATTTATAGCTGCAACACTGGCAGTAACACAAGAAATATGAAAGCTATATAAAATTACAGTCCCACCACAAATATGTTTAAAAAGTGTGCTGGTCATAATATTTTAAATAAGTTGATTTATTTCAGTAATTCCATTCAAAAAGTGAAACTTTCATTAAACTGATTTCAAGTTTATTTCTTTTAATGCTGATAATTAAAACCAACAACTAATGACAACCCTAAATTTAGTACCTCAGAAAATTAGACTATTACTTGAGATTAATTAAAAAAAATGTTTATAAATGTTGGCCAACTGAGAACTATGAACATGAAATGTACAATATGTACATCTTTGAATACTTAGTTGGGGGTCCTTTTGCAAGGACCATGGTACCATGTTCATACTTTTCAGTTGGCCAACATCTATAAAAATCCTTTTTTTAATTTTTTATCTCAAGTAATGTAATTTTCTGTTACCGGTAATGAATTTAGGCTTTTCATTAGTTGTCAGTTATAATCATCAGTGTGAATGAATATAATATACAAGTTTTACTTTTTGAATGGAATTACTGAAATAAATAAACTTTTTCATATTCTAATTTTATGACCAGCACCTGTATTTGCATCTCTCCCCCCAAAAAATGTGTTCCTCAGTTCTGTGTGAGCCCGTGTCCTCCACTTCTTTGTGGCACATTTTAAATGTCCTGTGTGACCCTCCACCTCCACTTCTTGTGGTGCATTAAATGTCCAGTGTCCACTTCTTTGTGGTGCATTAAATGTCCAGTGTGAAAGCCTCACCTCCACTTCTTTGTGGTGCATTAAATGTCCAGTGTCCACTTCTTTGTGGTGCATTAAATGTCCAGTGTGAAAGCCCCACCTCCACTTCTTTGTGACACGTTTTAATTGTCCAGTGTGAGCGCATGTCCTCTACCCTTTTTGCATGTTTTAAATGCTCTGCAGCATGAGTCCTTATAAAATCCTCTCTTGCCGCAGAATCCCCATTCATGATTCCATCTGCATTTGCAAAAAAACAAACAAAAACAAAAAAGAGTAATTAGTCATATGCAAAGGCAATCTGGAAAATGCACAGTGCCTTGCTGGGGTCTCCCCTATAACTGGATTAATAAATAATAATAAAAAACATCCATCCCAGCAAATGTTGATAGGTGGCTTGTTCACCGTCAGTAAGGAAGAACAATCTGTTGAGCGATCTGGTTCAAGTTCAGAGTTATGTGAAATGTGAACATCCAATTCAGAGGGAAAATCATAAGAATGATTGGCATGATGGTCTGAATGAATACTGCCATGATCATCATCTGAAAAGGACCCATTTACAGGAATATCTACAGTTTCTGCATGGTTCATTGGTGCCATCATCATGAAGAGAGTCAGAACTTTCAAGTGATTCACTGTGTTCACTATGCATGGCAATGACTTCATGCTGAAATGCAGGAGAATTTTTAACAAAATCTTGAGAATCATCTTGGTCATCATCTAAACACTTAAATTTCCGCTTGGCAACAAGATGAGTTCGTCTCCAAAGAGTAGATTTAGGAACAGAATAAATGTTTTTTTGCCATTGTCAATGAGAGTTTAACCCTAACCCCAAGCCTCAGTTTCAGTTCCACCACTTACTGGACAAACAGGTTTAACAATGTCAATCAAAACAGTTTGTTCACATGCAAATGAGGAACATCAGCCTGACGGTCATTAGAGGCCTTGATGACTCACAGGGTGCTCATGCAATAACAGCATTGGGGGATGGGGGGAGGGACAACAGAAAAAGGTTAAAAAAGTAAAAATAATCTTTCCACTTGAACGTCTTCAAGTTTCTTCACATTATCCAGCACATTCCCACGTTTATCCAGCACATTATCCAGCTGAGTGAACTCTTTCTATCTGTACGGTTCAAACCGTTCAGAAGCTTTGTGTTTGCTTTAAACACTCACCGGTCTCAGAGTTTATGTAGTTCTTGTCAGTTGATCTGTTGAGAGTCGCTGCGTAAGTGACCTCCACAACCTGGACGTGTTCGTTTCTCTCTTCCTGTTCGGCGACGTCCACACTAGAAGAGGATTCAGGCCCCGTCATAGGACT
The DNA here is from genome assembly GCA_038048925.1 of Garcialebias charrua. NCBI lineage: Eukaryota > Metazoa > Chordata > Actinopteri > Cyprinodontiformes > Rivulidae > Garcialebias > Garcialebias charrua. Next base: position 9,311 of record JBBPBX010053075.1, read on the forward strand.
CCTAAACCCAAACCCGATGAAACAGAGAGATGGGAATGACGGGGTGAGCTGCGTTCTGTTTTAAAGTTCCAGCAGAACCACAGTCTGACGGTTACAGAACATCTAGAACTGATGCTGAGGAAACAGCTGCTCTGGAGAAAGTTTTAGCTTTAGAAGCAAAACTCAAATATTTTTGAGGCTAGCTAACTCTGAAATTAAGTAAAACATCTGAAGTTGCAGTTCAAAAGCCTTAAACCTGTCTTGGTGTAACTTGGAAGCAGCTTATAAATTATAATTAATTCAGAATAATTTAATGAGCAAACACAAACCTTCATTATTCAACTGGGGTTAGGAGCATAAGGCCTCAAGCCCTTACCTTTCTTGTTGGTATCTGCTGACCAGGGATTTGGATTTGGTTCAAGCATCAAGATCCAGCTGCAGGGCGGTGCTCCTCTGTTTTGAACCAAACAAAGTAAAATGGTGGCAATGATGGGAAACCTTCACCACAAGGCATCCTGGGAGAAATCAAAGGGCCAATGAAAGGGCCTCCAACCAACAGTGGGGGTTGTGATTGCCCACCCTCAACTGTCACAGTGTTCAATCAAACCACCAGAACAACAAGGTTTTGCTTCTGGGGGGATAAACAGGAGTTAATGGAAGCCATTTTCTGGCACCAGAGAAGTACTCTAGCTGGTTCCAGAGTTTAACTGAGAGAAGTACTGTGGGAGAAAAGAGGGCCCTAAACCCTCTCTTATGCCTCTTATCAACAGGTCCTGTTGGCGCTCGTTCGGGCTCGTTCGTAACTAGTTAACAACTAGTTATGGAGTGTACCCACAGGGTCCTGTTCACGAGAAACCGGTCCTATTTTGGTGCCTGCCTCAACTAGGTACAAAGTACCAGTTCTCATGGGTCCAGTTATGACATCAGCACAGTGTGGTCACTGATTGGTCAGGGGGCGTAGTCCTAGGTCGGAGGGCGGAGATTCAGTCTTCTCCAGTAGGTGGCGGTATGCACCTGAACGTTGTTTGCAATCCGCCAAGAAGAAGAAGAAGAAGAAGAAGTCTTCCAGGAAATGCAAGCTGCCATGCTGCCAAAAATCGAGAACAACAAGTCGGAGGAGCACTTCTCTTCTGGAGTCTATAGTAGATGGTGAGTGTTTTATAACTTTAAACATATTTCCAGTGAGTCATGCAACTCTCTGAGCGTTTTTGGACTGAAAAACCACCGGAGACTTCAGCAACAGCCGAGAGGCTTTTCTGAAAAAAAAAAAAAGATGGAGGGAGGACTCGGAGCGGCCCCTTTCTCTGAAGAAAAATACATAAACAATTATTTAGCTGTCAATTATAGCATAGGTGTGTCTCAGTCTAACGTTTTCTTACTAAAAACGTGATTTAATAATCTGCTGTAAAGATAGTTTGGCGCTTGGTGCTGTTGCACGCGCGTGCGGGACGACAACAACAAGGAAGAAGGCATGCGCTCGTTTATCTTAAATTTAACAACAAAAAAGCTCCTAAAGAATTGTTTCTTAGCTGTAAATTATAGCAGAGTTGCGTGTCAGTCTATCATTTGCTTAATAAATGCACTTTAATGGTCAAATTCACCGGGGTGGTGCAGCTGTTTTTGGTTTAGTCTAAATGGAAACGGTTATATCTGTCCAAAAATGGTTTATAAATATGGGAAAAATTCGATAAATATGTCACTTTGGCCTATAAGTCCCAGGGCATGTAAATTTTGTTAAAAACAGAGACTTACAGGCAGAAATATACAGTACAGCTGTTATTATTTTCCCCCCTCTATTTGAATTTTGCATGTGTTCAATGATGAATTATTTTAAACTATTCTGGTTTCAAGTTTCAAGTTTTTTGTTTGCCATTAGAGTTATGTTGTGTGTGTGAAAAGTTAAATAACTATTTGCCGTGGGTTAGATTTAAATAACAAGTAGGTCAGTGCTTTTTATTGAGGCAAGAAGCAACTTGATGTATCCAGCATACAAAAATAGTTATAAAACTACATTTACTACCAAACTTTAGGAAGAAAATTACAGTAATTTATCACTTTACTATTAGTTGCTCTGAACTGAAATACAATGGTTCCAGCTCAGTGTTGTAGTAGTATTAAAAACATTGTAATGGCATTAAATTTATATTAATAGCTATTAGAATTAATTCAAGAAATTCTGTATATACACTATCTTAACAAATGAGGCTCACACTGTTACGTCGTCATTACTTGGCATCAATGTTAACTGTACTTTGTTTCTGTTTTTGCACTCTTTTTTTGATGCAGACAGTGTCCATGAAGAAGAAGAAGGCTCTTCAGATTCTGTTTCTGACTCTCCAAGCCTTCCCACTTCAAACCCTTCCCCGACCACTGAATCTCCAAGTACAGCTTCAAGGAATTCTACATCCACTCCGCCGGTCAACACGCAGCAGAAAGGCCCCACCCAACACCCCTTACTAGGTATGAAGCAGCACCAAACGTGTCTAACATCACGTTGATAGTAATTTTGTGTTGTGTTTACTATTTTCTTGTAAAACAACGTACATGTAGTAAAACTACATTATCAATTATTCAATTGTGTTAATGCTAAAATGTATTATTCATTTATTACTTTAACTTTCATTCATCAAGTTTATAATTCATATTATTCAGTGTGTTTTTTTTTGTTGTTTTATGATGGCCTTGTTCTTTTTCTAAATTCACACAAACTCTTGAAAAAGAATACATGTCATTTGTTTATACCCACTTGCTTACCACCATAAAGGTGCAAGATTGCTTTATGAAGAGAATCATATTCCTGATGTTACGATCTTTTTTCAAAATTAGCAGGAACTAAAACTTCAATAACGTATTTAAAAACTGTATCATTCTGTACTTCATTGTCTAACAGCCATTTTCTTGTTTGTTCTATCTAGGTCATAGAAAGCGCAAAGCGACAACTGTAGCTGAAAGCTTTATTACAGCTCAGACTGAACAGGAGGAGAAGAACCGGGCACAGCGAGAGGAACACTTCCGGTTAACCATCGAGGAAGCCCAAAAAGCACGTGAGGCCGCTGCTGCGGAGAGTCAACGTCAAGCTGACGCAGCGAGGGAGCAGGAGCAAGCCATTCTGAGGGAGGAAATGGCTTTAAGAAGAGAGGAAGCAGCACAACGAAGGCAGGAGGCTGACCAGAGGGCTGCTTTCAATCAAGCGCTCCTTGGGGTGCTGGAAACGGTTGCCCGTTCCATGGCAAACCGATAAGTTACGAGAGATGTATATTTCTAAACCTTAAAAAAGTTTTTTCTTGTTTTGTATGCCTTAATTTCTAATAAAAACACAATTGTAAGTTGTGCTTCCATCTTATCTTCAAAAGTGAAGCGCTTACAGCATTTTTGTTGTAAGTCAATAGTGTAGGATAAGCAAAGTAACTTTGTTTTTTTTTAACCTATAACGACACTGGTGAAGATTCTATGTTATCCTTTACATGTCAAATCCAAACCAAAATGGATTAAAAAAAAGACTTTCATTTGAAGTGAAGACATTTCGCTAATCATCTGAGGAGCAATGTCAATTTAATGAAAAATGGAGTGTGTGAATAAAGTTATAAAGCTGTGGCGTTCTGTAAGCTTGCAAAATGGAGATTGTTCGGCATGTGTCAATCTCCATAACCCAAGCTCACGGCAAAGCACAGCTTTATAACTTGAATCACACACACACACTATTTTTCATTAAATTGACAAAGGTCCTCAGATGATTAGTGACAGTTACAAATAAGGAGTAGCTTTTCTATTGTTTTGTTTTTTCTGTAATGAGTACTGGAAATTGTAGCCATAATACATTATTTCCATGTTTTGTAAATCAATCTACATAGCAGTACAGTTATAAAGGTGTAGGATTTGTGTAATCTGTTTATAATCATCCTCATTCAGGAGTTTCTCCATCATAGCATCTCAAACACCTGTGGCCTGATGTCCATCCTGTGGATCCAGCAGCTTCTGCAGCATGTTTACCCAAGGTCAAAAAATATCTCCGTGAGTTTGACTGGTAAAATGGAGCACAGCAGGATTTAAATTTAAAACACTATAGCCATGTTTTTCAAATCATGTAGTTTTTTAATGGATAGAGGATCAAATCGAAGTTAAAAAAGCCTAGCTTCCTCTTGCTAAACATCACTTCAATTGTTGAGATAATGTGCGATAGCTTAATTTAATAAGCTGCAAGGTTAAGCATAAACACTAAAAGGTTTTTCCAGAGTCCAATGTAATGTAGTTTATTAATAAGTAATGAACTATGCTATGCTATGGAAACTTCATTTAAACGTTCAAAAACTCTACTTTGCTCCAGACTGTTCAGTGTTTTGTGTGGATAAACGCAGCCTTTCCATGGTTCGGATTGCTGTTAAACGTCTGAACAGAAGTTCTCTTCGACGCCTGAAAATAACGTGTCTTCTGTGATTGAAAATCGCTTCCCTCCCAACTCTGCTCAGTTCTTCTACTCTTTGAAAAAGCAACAGGCAAAGCAGAACGTTGAAAAAAGCAACGAGGTCATCCATTTTGTTGTGTGTTGTTTTCCCCAGCTCTTCTTCTTCTATTGTTAGTGGTGGTTCGTAAAGAGCTTAATGTATCACTAGCGCCACCAGCTGGTTAGAAGCGTTGATATTAATGATCCACCCACTGCAGGAGAACTACCCGCCCACTGCAGGAGAACTTCACGCCCACCAAAGGGGTCCTAATGCGCGCATGGATACAGAAATAAACCGGTCCCATAGGAACTGGCCCAAACTAGCCACAATGGGACCTTACAGGAACCAGACCTGTTGATAAGAGGCATTTGTTGCCCAGGGACACTTCAGCATGTAACTGCTGGTGGAATCGAACACCCAACTCTTGCATTGGAGGACAACTGCTCTAACCCCTCGGCCACAGCCACCCCAATAGAAACAATAAGAAATAATCAGACTAAATAAAGTGCTTTATACACCGGTCAACAAATCAATATACATCAATTTATAGCAATGGCCCAGACGAGCACAGATCTTGTATAACATTTGACCTGGTTTGTGACCTTGAACTTAGACCTGGGGTGAAAGATCATATCTGTCTAGACATACGGTCTAGTAGTGGTACAATAGACCTTTTACCAGTTGACGTCATTTCGCATGCGCACTCGCATTTTTCGAGAATTTACCGGAACCTGGGGCTAACGCAGCCATACTACTGGAGTGTTTTAATTACTGCCAACGGTCGCAATGGGGAAATATGACTTTTATTGTGTTTATAATTGTTCAAGGCAACGTAAACGAGTAAAAGAAGTAGGTGAGACTTGTTCGTTTTACCAAGTCCCTCTAGGAAAGTCGAGTAAAGCGACTAAAAGAAGGAAGTTGTGGCTTCAAGCGCTTCGCCGGCAGGACTTCACCCGTACACAAAACAGCAACGTGTGTAATCGGCATTTTTTTTATCTGGCATGGCCAAACTCCGTGGATTACGTTCCTACATTACATCTTGGATATGGGAAACAGACAAAACGGAGAACAACCTCCAGCAGCAGAACAACATGCTACTGGACAGTTGATAAGCTAGCTAGTTCTACTAGGCCTCGCTGTACCTCAGTCCACTGCCTGTGTTGAAGTTTCAACATGCGACATGCAAGGAGATTCTTCCTTCAACCCCCCTGAAGAAATAACAGGTGAGTAAAATGTCATCAAACATGCAGCTGTATAAAAATGAACAGACCACTGCACTGTTATCCTGTAATCATTTGAACTCTTTCTGGGTTGAAAAAATATAGTAGTTTCCACAAGACAAACATGTTTTTTTAACATTATTTGAGGTCTGACAGCACTGCATCTTTGAAAACATTTCAGCCATTTCTCTGTTTCTGTAAGTTATTCGCACAGTTTTGCTGGGAGTATCGGTGACATGCTGTCACAGAAAAAAATAGCAATCCTGTCATCAATATGTATAAGCATACAGTTTAACTATACATAATGGTGTGCTCACACCAGCAGCGTTTTGACCTCCGAAAACGCTCCTCACGCACGGAAGTGGACGCGCTGCCCCCTGGTGTCCAAACTGTAGTGTTGCGGCGGCTTCGTGGCAGCGGCGTCGTGGGGGCGGGGTGTGGGAGGAGCGTCGTGATTCTCTTTCCGGTCTGATGTGTTGTTGTTGTCGTCGTCTGTTCTCAAAATGGCGGATGATGTGGAGGCAGCTTTATTAATATGTTTGCTAGTGGCACGCCGAAGACGTGCAAGGCGCCGTGTCTGGGTTCACGAAACTATTCAGAGGCGTTCTGAATTCGGGGAGTTTCACCATTTAATCCAGGAGCTGCGCATGGACGAGCAGCGCTTTCAGCGGTACTTCCGTCTCAACCGTGCCCAGTTTGACGACCTGCTGTCTCGTGTTGGTGCCCGCATCACCTACCAGGACACCAACTACAGGCGCGCGATCCCAGCTGAAGAACGCTTGGCCATCTGTCTCCGGTTGGTTATTTGCAACAACAGATAAATATAGCGCGAATATCTGTCTCTCTTTCTGTCATATAATATATATATATATATATATATATATATATATATATATATATATATATATATATATATATATATATATATATATATATATATATATATATATATATATATATAATATATATTATATATATATATATAATATATATATATATATATATATATATATATATATATAAATACATATTCTTCTTTTCTATTTTGGGACAACAGATAAAAAGTGCCAATGTCTGTCTGTGTGTCTGTCTGTGTGTCTGTGTCACATATATATATATATATACACCGGTATAGAAATACATATTATTCTTTATACAGAAGAGTGTGTACATAAGTACATACATACAGTATTGTGTCTATCTGAGTGATGTTGGCCACACATCCTAATGTGTATACATATAGAGGTGTGTGTGTGTGTGTGTGTAGGTTCTATTATGTGCATTACAGATGTTGTACGTTTAATGTCATGTCTGTAATAATTGTAATTACTCTTTCTCTATGCAGGTTTTTTGCTACTGGAGACTCCTACAGGACCATAGCAAACAGCTTTCGTGTTGGAATTTCCACTGTCGTCAAAATTGTTCCTGATGTGGCGACCGCTATCTGGGACTGTCTAGTGGAGGAGTTCATGGCTGTACCTACAGTGGATGATTGGAGGTCCATTTCGAAGGAGTTTGAGGACATATGGAACTTCCCTCTGTGCTGCGGTGCGTTGGATGGGAAACATATTAGGCTGAAAGCACCTCGCAATTCAGGCTCAATGTTTTTTAATTATAAAGGTTCACACTCATTGGTTCTTCTAGCCGTGGTAGATGCAAAATACAGGTTCCGTATCATTGATGTTGGGGGGTATGGAAGAACCAGTGACGGCGGGATCTTGGCCAACTCCATCTTTGGTCAGGCTCTGCGTGACGGCACACTCAATCTGCCACCGGACCAGCACCTCCCTGGCGGTGGGGACAGAGGACCCCAGCCCCACGTCATCGTGGCAGATGAGGCTTTCCCGCTGCGCAGAAATTTAATGCGGCCCTTCCCAGGACGTGGGGAACTGACCAGAGAGCAACATGTTTTCAACTATCGGCTGTCACGTGCACGGTTGGTGGTTGAGGATGCATTTGGGATCTGGTCTTGTCAGTGGCGTATGTTTCGGCGTGACCTTGAAATCTCCCCTGAGGTTGTGGAGAAGTGTGTCAAAGCCACTTGTGTTCTCCACAATTTCATCCGGGGTGACGACATACCAGCACACCGTGGCACAGAAGAACCCCTTCCTGGTGTCCAGAGAATGGGAGCAAACTGTGCGGCAAGAGATGCAATTGTGGCCAGAGAGGCATTCATGACATACTTCTCAGAAGAAGGAGCAGTGGCATGGCAGCAAACAGAGTAGTCATCACCCCCACTGACCTGCAACGGCTCTGTTACGTTCCACCAAATCACCTGCAGAGCCAAGTCATTCTGAACAGTTTCTTGTTATACTTATTACTGTTGTTTAATTTAGTTCTTTATATGACAAAGTACACGCCGTTCATTGTGAACACTGTCGTATCCACATTTTCATTTGTTGAATGTGTATAATTGCATTAAAAATTACAGATGAAAATTGTGTGATAAATTTCTGTTCTGTCTTTCGGTTAGTTTTAGTTTTAAGTATTCATACATAAACGACTATTAACAGAAACGCAACTGTTTTCGGTTTATGGTGATACCTTATATAACTTACATTTCATTATATAATCTCTAATAATTACTTTTTATTAAGTAAGTAAGAAAATGATTATCTGAAGTCGTACTGAACTAGTACTGTATTTGTTATTTGGGGAAACTTTTGTGCCAACATGTAATATTAACAAAGGACCAAAAAAATGAATAGCAGACTAAAACCAAAATTTTACAGAAATAGTATATTTCTGCCCTGTTCCACTGTATTCATATGAAATCATACAAATGCCAGAAAGTGCTAGTAACAAACCTGCAATATTAAAGCTAGCTACATGAAATGTAAATTTTCTTATGTAGATTTACACCAGCCAGTTTCTCCTACGCATGTAAAGACTCGCACACCAATTCTATGTAGAAAACAGATTTATTTACAGGTAGAAAACACATTTAAAAGTAGAAAACACATTGCTATCTAAAATAAACAAAACACAGTTATTTAAAAGTAGAAAACACATTGCTATCTAAAAAAACCTAATAATATATACATATATACAAAGTGTATATGTGTGTATATATATATGTGTGTATATATATATATGTATGTATATACAAAGTGTGTATTATATATATATATATATATGTATATACAAAGTATGTATATGTAGGTTTTATATATATGTGACTGGCCACAGCAAAACTAGGAACAAGTCTCTCAAACTCAAACTGGAAAAAATCAATAAAAGCTTCAAGTTCTCCCATATCTTATATGCAGATTGTCAACATTGAAATGGGTGTATCTTCTTCATTTTTTTCTTGAGTGCCATGTGTTTGGCATCTTCGGATAGCTTAGAACCCACACTTTCTTTTTTACTTTTACTTTTAGTTATTTACTTTCTGTAAATAACTCAAAATGACCCAGGGGAGACTTGTTCCTGGTTTTGCTGTGGCCAGTCACATATATATATATATATATATATATATATATATATATATATATTTATATATATGTATATGTATGTATATATATATATATGTTTTTTGCAGATGATGTGGTCCTACTGGCTTCATCAGTTCGTGATTTACAGCTTTCGCTGGAGCGGTTTGCAGCCGAGTGTGATGCGGCCGGGATGAGGATCAGTTCCTCCAAATCCGAGGCCATGGTCTTGAGCCGGAAAAGGGTAGCATGCCCTCTCCGGGTCGGGGAGGAGGTCCTGCCCCAAGTGGAGGAGTTTAAGTATCTCGGGGTCTTGTTCACGAATGAGGGAAAACTGGAGCGTGAGATCGATAGGCGGATAGGTGCAGCGTCCGCAGTGAAGCGGGCGCTGTACCGGTCTGTCGTGGTGAAGAGAGAGCTGAGTCAAAAGGCAAAGCTCTCAATTTACCGATCGATCTACGTTCCCACCCTCATCTATGGTCATGAGCTTTGGGTTGTGACCGAAAGAACGAGATCTCGGATACAAGCGGCTGAAATGAGTTTTCTCCGCAGGGTGGCTGGACTCTCCCTTAGAGATAGGGTGAGAAGCTCAGTCATCCGGGAGGGACTCGGAGTAGAGCCGCTGCTTCTCCACATCGAGAGGAGCCAGTTGAGGTGGCTCGGGCATCTGGTTAGGATGCCTCCTGGACGCCTCCCTGGTGAGGTGTTCCGGGCATGTCCCACCGGGAGGAGACCCAGAGGAAGACCCAGGATACGCTGGAGGGACTATGTTTCTCGGCTGGCCTGGGAACGCCTTGGGATTCCCCCAGAGGAGCTGCTCCAAGTGGCTGGGGAGAGGGAAGTCTGGGCCTCCCTACTTAGGCTGCTACCCCCGCGACCCGACCCCGGATAAGTGGAAGAAAATGGATGGATGGATGGATATATATATCAGAGGCGGCCGCCACCCCTCCTTGGAACTGCAGCTCTTCTTCTTCACCATTTGAAGATTTAATTTTTTTTTTTTTTTATAAAAGTGAAATAATAAAATAAAAATATTTCGAAATGCATGCATATATGTTTTTAGTTGTGTAGGATAAATATTTTATGAGTAATGATTGTTTCAAAAAACGTTTTTTGATTGTGACGTACTTCCGGTTTCCCCGCTGGACGCCGCCTGCGGCTTTTCCATTGAATCTAATTATAACTAGCGGCCGCTAGCGGCCGTAGTTTATGTCCCATCTGTCCAAAACTATTGGACTGTACAGGTCGCATTTTCCGTCGCCCTCGAGCCTGGACTCGTCTCTTATCGCCACGGATCGCCAGCGCTTCCGGTTCGAGCCAGGAGGGAGGGGGAGCGGGGGACTCTCTCTGTTTACACCGTCAGAGCTGATCACACGGCCAACTAGCGACGTTGAAACAGCAGTAATTATTAATGGTGCCTTTCTACACAGGTAAGCAAGTAATAATTGTGAGTTATAAATCTCTACTAAGCGCACATGAGCAAAGTTTGAGCTGTTCTCATCTGTGTGCTGACGTGGTGTCGTGTGTTGCTATCATTCACACAGCTAGCTACTAGCTGTGAATGTTGTGGTGTTTCTTTATCTAATGCTTATTACTATTCCTGACTGATATGGCTCTCAACTAGATGTTACAAAAGTGTTTTCTAAACACCCTGATGCATGCTCAATAATCCAGGTAGAAAAATCTAAAAAAGCTAAGTCTGGTCCTCTGGACATTCATGTCCAGAGGACCAGACTTAGCTTTTTTAGTGTTTTCTAAACGTTATGTGTTTAATCAGAGTCAGAGTCAGAGAGTCTTTATTGTCATTTGCACCGCATGTGGTACATGTGATGAAAACGAGATTATGTACACGGGGTCCCAGTTACATCCAACAACAAATGCAAGAGAAAAACAGTAATAACATCTAGAATTAACTAAGAAAAACATCAACTAGTAATACACTAAGCCTAATATAGTGGAAATAAACAGCAGCACGAACATGAGTTTGTATGAGCAGATGGTCACAGATGAACACAGATGAACACAGCAACAAGAAAACAGATCAGCATCAGCATGATGTGATATTTTGCAGTGTTTATTTTTATTTTATTTTTATTTATTCATGAGTCTAACAGCCTCAGGGTAGAAGCTGTTCCTCAGTCTAGTGGTTCTACATTTGATGCTCCTCAACCTCCGTCCTGAGGGGAGTGGGGCAAAGAGTGAGTGTGCTGGGTGAGTGAGGTCTTTCATGATGCAGGTGGCTCTTTTCCTGCATCTGGAGGTGTAAATGTCTGTGATGGTGGGGAGACTGACTCCAACAGACTTCTGTGCAGCCTTCACCACTCTCTGTAGAGCTTTCCTCTCTTCAACTGTGCAGCCTCCATGCCACACGTTGATGCTGGAGCACAGGATGCTCTCCACTGCACACCTGTAGAACGAGGTGAGAACTGGGCTGCTCAGACCAGCACGTCTCAGCCGTCTGAGGAAGTAGAGTCTCTGATGACCTTTCTTGATCAGGCTGGTGGTGTTGTTGCTCCAGCTGAGGTTATCATTCATGTGTACACCCAAGTATTTGTAGCTGGAGACCACTTCCACTGCAGACCCACCTATTTTCAGTGGGGCATGGGTGTGTTTGTTCCTTCTGAAGTCCACAATCATCTCCTTTGTCTTCTTCACATTCATGTGAAGATTATTCTCTTTGCACCAGCTCTCCAGGTGTTCCACCTCCTGTCTGTAGCTGGACTCATCATTGTTTGTGATGCATCCCACCACCGCTGTATCATCAAAGTCAAAGTCAACTTTATTGTCAGAACTGCAATATGTACAGGACATACACAGGACCGAAATTGCGTTTCTCTCAGTCCCTCGGTGCAAAAAGTGTAACACTGTCCTGAGTTTTTTCATAATAGTATAAAAGTATGAAAATTTACACCAACACTGAAACACCAAACACCCCTAAAACACCAAACACCCAATGAACATAAGCATAAAATGAAATAATAAAAGTGTAATACTGTCCTGAGTTTTTGCATAGTAGTATGAAAAGTATAAAAACGTAAATCTATAAAATAAACTGAAGTTTCTAGCGTTGACATTTGCAAAGAGTGGCACAGCAGCATATAAGTTGATGTACACAGTATATGTATGAGGTAGTTGATGTTGGTATAGAGGCAAAGTGGCATATGAAGTAAGGCACATAAGGCACATTTGGCATCCTTAGATAAGGCTAGTCAGAGAATGCTGTATATGTATCTGCAGTAGTGTAGATAAAAGTAGTGTAAATGTAAACAGTAGTAATAAATGTAAAGCAGTAGTAATAAATGTAAACAGTATTAATAAATGTAAACAGTGAATCATCTGCAAACTTAACAATATGACAGCCTGGAAGTGTGGCTGTACAATCATATGTGAGCAGAGTGAACAGAAGGGGGCTCAGCACACATCCTTGAGGAGAGCCAGTGCTGAGGGTTATGGTGGAGGAGGAGAAGTTGTGGATCTTCACGGACTGTGGTCTGTTTGTTAAGAAGTCTAGTACCCAGTTACAAATAGAGGGGCTTAGTCCAAGTGTAGATAGTTTGTCTATCAGAGTTTGGGGGATCATGGTGTTGAAGGCAGATGTGAAGTCCACAAAGAGCAGACGCACTATGTAACTATGTAATATTATGTGTTTAATATTATGACTATCAGGTGTTTATGTATTAATATTTTGATTATCAGATGTTCGTGTGTTAATATAATGATTGTCAGTTGTGTGTTAATGTTATGATTATCAGATGTTCATGTGTTGTGTTAATATTATGAATATCAGATGTTCATGTGTTAATGTTATGATTATCAGATGTTCATGTGTTGTGTTAATATTATGAATATCAGATGTTCATGTGTTAATGTTATGATTATCAGATGTTCATGTTTTTAACTCAAGCTTGTGTACAAAAGTTGAGCTGAAGTCAAACCTGTTAATTATCAGACAATATAAACTTTTATATTCACCAGATGTCTGCTATATCAATCAATCACCTTTATTTTTCCAGTTAGAGTCAGTTGAGATGGAGATCTCTTTTACAAGGGTGACCTGGTCAAGTGGTCAGCAGCACACGTCACATGGTAATTGACAATAAGCATTTGCATTTACCAAAAAAGATGGTTTTATGAACCTGTTTGTAGCAGCCCTTAAACATTTTTCTTCCACTGTACAGGAGGACATGGCAGGAGGTGATGATGAGTGGATCCTCTGGTCCAGCCTGGATGTTTCTGAGAAGTGGAGTCGCCACTGCACGGTACCCAAATACTGTAATAATACCAGTGGTGGAGAAAGTACTCAAACACTGTACTTAAGTAAAAGTACAAATAAACAGACAAAAATTTACTCTAGTAAAAGTAGAAGTACCATATTAATATTTTTACTTAAGTAAAAGTAAATAAGTACTTGCTTTTAAAAATACTTAAAGTATTAAAGTAAAAGTACTTGCTGAATGTATTAACTAATGCAATGGTCTACAATACCATTAAGTGTGCGTACTGTATGCATATTTTCTGAAATACATTAATAGTGTTGAGCCATTTTAATGAACAATGCTGCAGATAATGCATGTTTTTATTGTGTTTACTCTGTGACACAGTTCACACTTGGACTTTTGATTCTGTGTGTCAGAATTTCAGTGATGAGTTAAATACCATTAAGCAAAATAAGAAAGAGGAATGATTATACCTTTGAAAGTTTTTATTTAACACAAAATAAAACCAATGTGTCATTTTAACTGCAGTAAACACATTTAAGTAAAAGTTGTCTGTTTGAAAAAAGGAGCATTAGACACAACTAACAAAGGAATAGATCACTTCAACTCGTTTGTCATCAACTCTAGTTAAAATATTGTCTAGTCAATCTTGTAATGGATCAACAATGAACAATACTTTAACTTCCTGACAACATTTTCAAAACTTGGACCTGAGTGTCGAGACATTTGGAGAAATCTCTTGTCTCCTAACATCCCATGAACTGACACATTTTAATATTGCAGCAAGAATTTCTTGTTCAAGTTCAGAAGAAGTTGGTTTTCAAAGTTTTTGAGTCCATGTCTGGCTCTTTAGGGAGAGAGAATCTGTCCTGCTGTACTGAACAGTCTTTCAATAGTCTTTCAATAATAGTCTTTCACTTTTGTGTTGTTGTTATTTCTTCACAGCTCACATCGTGGACTTTCCTCATGGAAGGACGTGTGTCCACTCTGTCCTGCCTCTGTCGTCCAGGACATCAGTCCTGCCTGTCTCTGGTGTCCTTCCATCTGCCTCCATCCATCACCTGTGTCAACACCTTCTGCATGTATGACTGCTGCAAAAACAAACAAAAAAACACCTGTTCTGATGGACAGAACTGCTCACATCAGGACCACACCACTGAGCCCACACCTGGCCTAAAATGCTCCCATCATTCATGGTTGAGCACTGGCTAAGCAGTTCCATCTGATCCAGGTTTGAACTTGAGAAAAACATCAGTGTCTACCTACACTTCAGTCAAAGTAAGGACATTTTGTTTCCTTGTTTCCTTTTTCTGCTGCTTCTAGCTTTTTTTAGAGTTCATGGACTTTTTCATGCACATGGACTGCACACAAA
>JBBPBX010053076.1:5385-16467 GCA_038048925.1 Garcialebias charrua
ATACTTTACAATTTTGCTATTTTGGGGTGTAACTGGGACCTTGAGTACATAATTGTGTTCCACATCATGCACCACATGTGATGCAAATTGCAATAAAGGAACTTAAACGTACAAAATCCATGCTACATTGTTTAAAAAGCTCAATCAAAGGAGCCACATGTATCAAAGCCAAACCTCCCACCAAGAAACAAGAAGCAGCCCAACATGGACTTAGGCCCCACATAGATCCTGTGGGAGCAAAACAAGATCAATGAAACCATTTTTTTCCCCACCTCCGTAGGGTTGTCCTCTAGGCTGAGGGAAAAATGATCTATGTAGATCTCATTAGCCCCATATGATGACAGACATACTGCCAAATGATTAATGGCCAGCTGGAGAAACAGGAAAATTATTGATGTGACCTTTAGGGATGGTTCTGTTCAAGAATGAACAGACATTGCTTCCACTAAAATGATCCAATCCAACATGCTTTTCTCTTTTGCTTCCATCTCTACTATCTTTTCTCTTTTCATAAGGAAACTCATCATGCAATAATGTGTCTTTTTTTAGAAAATAGAAAAGATTATGCATTAAAATAGCTATGAATGTTCTTGGATTTTGTGCAGGGGTATGTATTATGAATTTCTGTCTATTTTCATCTGTGCATATTAGGTTCATCTGTATAAGAATCTTTTAATGAAATCATGGTTGAACAGTTATCTGCCAATAGGTTTTATGGGCACAGCCATTGTGGGGGGTGAAAGTGAAAGTCAATAACAGTAGACTGTGTCATCTTAGATGATGAGGTTTTAATGATGGGAAGTCATGGAGTCACCTTTTCACAACCCCCAGAGATAAAAGACCACCAACAGCGAGCAAGGACAGTGAAGGAATTAATTCAACATTTTCATTGTGTGTGTCTGCATGGGTGTGTGGTGGATACAGTGAAATGTGGGGAAATTATGTAGCTAAAGTCAGAAAATGAACAGAAAATAAGTTTCAGTAGAGTGGAGAAAAATGGAAATGCTAAAACAAACTGTCAATAAAAGACCAGGAAGGAGAATTGAAGCATTCATTACTCTTGCTCCTCTTCAGGTGGCTGTGGTAGTTTGGCAGTCAGTGCCACAGTCTTGTAATTTCTGAGGTTGCTGGTTTGAGCCCAGGTAGTGTCCAAAAGGGCATCCGGCATAAAACAAATGGCCAAATCTTTCATGTGAGTTTACTCACTGTGGTAACCTGAAGAAGGGAGCCACCAAAATACAATCTCACTGTCATTGCCCACGTGAGCGTTGAAGTCCCCCAGCAGAACAAGGGAGTCCCCAGGAGGCGCACTCTCCAATACCCCCTCCAAGGACTCCAAAAAGGGTGGGTAATCTGCGCTGCCGTTTGGCGCATAGGCACAAACAACAGTCAGAGCCCGTCCCCCCACACGTAGGCGAAGGGAGGCTACCCTCTCGTTCACCGGGGTGAACCCCAACGTACAGGCACCAAGATGGGGGGCAACAAGTATGCCCACTCCTGCTCGGCGCCTCTCACCAGGGGCAACTCCAGAGTAGAAGAGTGTCCAACCCCTCTCAAGGAAACTGGTTCCAGAGCCAGAGCCATGCGTTGAGGTGAGTCCGACTATTTCTAGCCGGAACCTCTCAACCTCACACACTAGCTCAGGCTCCTTCCCCACCAGAGAGGTGACATTCCATGTCCCAATGGCCAGCTTCTGTAGCCGAGGATCAGACCGCCAGGGTCCCCGCCCTCGGCCACCACCCATTCCACAATGCACCCGACCCCTTTGGCCCCTCCCACAGGTGGTGAGCCTATGGGAAATTTTCCGTTTGTAACTGTATCAAATAAAGAACTAGAAGCAACAAAATGTTTATTGAAACAGTTCAGGATCTCGTGCTTATTTGACACAGGAACAGAGTCAACAAGAAATTGTGATGGGAGGTCAGATGATTGGGGGGTGCCTGAGAGAGATTTAATGGTTTTCCAGAATTTTTTAGGATCGTTTAGATTTTTGGAGGTCTGAGATAAGAAGTAGTTACGTTTTGCAGCTTTAATGGCAGTTGTGCATTTATTCCTTAGCTGCCGAAATTTCAACCAATCAGTGTCTGAGTGTGATTTTCTTGCTGCTGCCCAAAGATGATCTCTCCAGTGCAGGAGATCAGCTAGTTCAGGAGTAAACCAGGGGCTGTCACGGCCCTTTATCCTGAACTGCCGGAAAGGAGCGTGTTTGTTTACAAAGTCAATGAAACTATCATGAAAATAGTTCCAAGCGGTGTTCACGTCATTGATTTGTAGGATACGTTGCCAATCAAAGTGGGATAGATCCCAAAGGAATGACTGTTCACAGAAACGTTTCAAATCCCTTTTTTGGATTATTCTGGGCTTAGCAGGTGGAAGTTTAGTAGATCTAAGAGCTGCTATTACGGAATGATCACTCAAAACGTTAGCAAATACACCTATACCAGGAAATTTGTGAGGTGCATTTGTGAAAAACAGATCTAAGGTGGAAGATTTTTCGGGACATTTTAAGTTTGGTCTGGTGGGAGAATCAATAAGTTGTGTTAGATTGAGAGATAGGCAACATTCCCTGAATTTATCACAGAGGGGGGTCGACTTATTCCAATCAATGTTGAAATCTCCAGCCATAACAATCTCATTGTGTTTTAAATTTCCTATGAATTCAGTCAGGGAGGATAGAGCTTCAGGTGTTGCGGAGGGGGGACGATAACAACCTACAACAGTTAAGGGCTGACCTCCTTTCAAACTGATGTTCACAGCTAAAGCCTCAAACTGGTTTGCGATTGTTTTTTTAGACGCAATCGTGGCAGCCAAAGAGTCTCTGATGTAAATAGCGACTCCACCTCCCTTTTTATTACGATCACAACGATAGATCTTAAATTCATTGATTGCCAAGTCATTTTTCGAAACAGATTTTTTGAGCCAAGTTTCAGAGATAACGATCACATCTGCCCCAGAAGAAGTGATTAGGATTTTCAGTTCATCAAGTTTTTTTAGAAGGCTACGAGCGTTTACATGCAGAAAACGGAGACCTGAAATATTTTTAAACTCATTAGGTGTACAATAGTTAGTAATTGGCCCTGGGTTGGGCTGAATCCCTGAGATCATTAACAACAATAATATCAGACATTTACCTGACTTCTTTGTCACTGATGTGTAATTACAGGAGTTAACAGTGTGACATTTTGCCCCCATAATTGAACCATGTGAAACATTAATGAAGACACGATCATTCAGAACCCAAAAACAATGAAAGCTGCAGTGATGGACAGTCCCTGATGTGTTGATAAGATTCAGTGATTCCAGGTAGTCTGAGAACTGAAAATAATGACAGTAATATGGATGATGCAGAAAAGTCTCAGACCATAAAGCGTCACAAATTAGGTGGTCAAACAATTCCGTTGTGGAGAAATTTGTGGAGGAATGTGGGGGGATCCAGCCTCCTTGAGAATATGAATGGATGTGGCCATGGTGAACACAGGCTGGATCCAGAATCAACGGAAAGAAACAAACAATTTGTAGCAAACAGCAGAGTGAGCTGCCAGAAAGGCCTCCTGGAGTTAAGGGCATGGTTGAAGCCTGTTTCAAGTCAATAAAGGGAAGGGACAACAGCGTGAACAGCACCAACAACGCAGCTCCTGATACGCAGCGATACACGTCACACTCTGCTCGTCTGATCCAGAAACAGCTCACAACAGTGTGAAACAGGCACCAATGATGATCCAGTTCCGCCGCGCTTCACTCTCTGCTCGTCTGATCCACAAACAGCTCACAACAGTGTGAAACAGGCACCAATGATGATCCTCCGCGCTTCACTCTCTGCTCGTCTGATCCACAAACAGCTCAATGAATTTGATCAAAATGCACCTTCTTTACAAAATGTTTCTTGTTTTAAAGAAAAGTTTATCTAGTAGTTATTAGAAATGTTTCTATTAATCTTTGTGGAAACTGTTTAGATCCTATTTTCCATGTAATCCAGGATCCTTTTGTTTGTGTAGTGACGACGCCCCCTGCTGGTGGCTGCTGGTAAATACGTGGACATGACGTCCACGTGGACTGAACTTCTCCACACGTCTCACTGAAGCACGTGGACAATTACTGATGAAAAAAGACTTCTGGTGAGTCAAATACTTTATTCTGTGATTTAGTTCCAAGCTGCTGCTGTCAGAGGCTTGTAACACTGCAGCTTCTTGTCTGTGGAGAGGAAGTTAGTTCACTCTGTTAGCATCTGTAGCTGTTAGCATCTGTAGCTATTAACATCTCTAGCTGTTAGCATCTTTAACTGTTAACATCTGTAGCTGTTAACATCTGTAGCTGTTAACATCTATAACTTTTAACATCTGTAGATGTTAACATCTGTAGCTGTTAGCATGTGTAGCTGTGAACATCTGTAGCTGTTAGCGTCTGTAGCTGTTAGCATGTCTGTTAACATCTGTAGCTGTTAGCATGTGTAGCTGTTAACATCTGTTTCTGTTAACATCTGTAGCTGTTAGCATGTGTAGCTGTTAACATTGGTAGCTGTTAACATCTGTAGCTGTTAACATCTGTAGCTGTTAACGTCTGTAGCTGTTAGCATGTGTAGCTGTTAACATCTGTAGCTGTTAACGTGTGAAGCTGTTAACATCTGTAGATGTTAATGTCTATAGCTGTTAACATCTGTAGCTGTTAACATCTGTAGCTGTTAACGTCTGTAGCTGTTAGTGTGTGTAGCTGTTAACATCTGTAGCTGTTAACATCTGTAGCTGTTAGCATCTGTAGCTGTTAACATCTGTAGCTGTTAGCATCTTTAACTGTTAACATCTGTAGCTGTTAGCGTCTGTAACTGTTAACATCTGTAGCTGTTAACATCTGTAGCTGTTAACATCTGTAACTGTTAACATCTGTAGATGTTAGCATGTGTAGCTGTAAACATCTGTAGCTGTTAGCGTCTGTAGCTGTTAGCATGTCTGTTAACATCTGTAGCTGTTAGCATGTGTAGCTGTTAACATCTGTTTCTGTTAACATCTGTAGCTGTTAGCATGTGTAGCTGTTAACATTGGTAGCTGTTAACATCTGTAGCTGTTAACATCTGTAGCTGTTAACGTCTGTAGCTGTTAGCATGTGTAGCTGTTAACATCTGTAGCTGTTAACGTGTAGCTGTTAACATCTGTAGCTGTTAACGTCTGTAGCTGTTAACATCTGTAGCTGTTAACATCTGTAGCTGTTAACGTCTGTAGCTGTTAGCGTCTGTAGCTGTTAACATCTGTAGCTGTTAACATCTGTAGCTGTTAGCATCTGTAGCTGTTAACATCTGTAGCTGTTAACGTCTGTAGCTGTTAGCATGTGTAGCTGTTAGCATGTGTAGCTGTTAACGTCTGTAGCTGTTAACGTCTGTAACTGTTAACATCTGTTGCTGTTAGCATGTGTAGCTGTTAGCATCTGTAGCTGTTAACGTCTGTAGCTGTTAGCTTCTGTAACTGTTAACATCTGTAGCTGTTAACATCTGTAGCTGTTAACGTTTGTAGCTGTTAACGTCTGTAGCTGTTAACATCTGTATTTGTTAGCGTCTGTAGCTGTTAGCATCTGTAGCTGTTAACATCTGTAGCTGTTGACGTGTGTAGCTGTTAACATCTGTAGCTGTTAATGTCTGTTGCTGTTAGCATCTGTAGCTGTTAACATCTGTAGCTGTTAGCATATGTAGCTGTTAGCATCTGTAGCTGTTAGCATATGTAGCTGTTAACATCTACAGCTGTTAGCATCTGTAGCTGTTAGCATATGTAGCTGTTAGCATCTATAGCTGTTAGCATCTTTAGCTGTTAGCATATGTAGCTGTTAACATCTGTAGCTGTTAACGTGTGTAGCTGTTAACGTCTACGTCTCTAGCTGTTAACGTCTGTAGCTGTTAACGTCTGTAGCTGTTAGCATCTGTAGCTGTTAACATCTGTAGCTGTTAACGTCTGTAGCTGTTAACATCTGTAGCTGTTAACATCTGTAGCTGTTAACATCTGTAGCTGTTACGTCTGTAGCTGTTAACGTCTGTAGCTGTTAACATCTGTAGCTGTTAATATCTGTAGCTGTTAACATCTGTAGCTGTTAACGTCTGTAGCTGTTAACATCTGTAGCTGTTAACATCTGTAGCTGTTAGCATGTGTAGCTGTTAGCATGTGTAGCTGTTAGCATGTGTAGCTGTTAGCAGCTACGTCTCGTTGTCGCGTGCTTGCATAATTTAGTCTCGTGACTGTGTGTGTGTTTTTCTGTGTTAGAGCAGGAGCTTCACATCAGACCTCCACCAAACATGTTTGTTCTCTAACAGGTATGGTTGTAATTTCTAGTAAAATTGTTCAATATTATACTTCGGTCCAGCAGCCTCCACTTCTAAAAGTCAGCGTTCATGCGGTTTAGTAACCGCGTGAACACCAGGAATTAGATAGTCACTTTTGCGAGGTTCATTCAAAATAAAATCTGATGTGTGTCTCCTGTTGGTACAATCTCTGTACATAAAACACATGTTAGCACTGGAAGCTGTAATGGGACCAACATTCCTGCTCAGCTGTTTCCACTAAAAGTTTGAATGTCGCCCCCATATCCAAAGAGTAGAGAACTTTTTGTGTTGCTAAGTTAAATAAATAAAAACTCCAATGTGTTTTTCATGTTTTGACTCTAGATGATTGAAGTCATTCTTGCTGGTCTATGTTCAGAAATGATTTTTAATGTCCTCCTGTGAATATGGATCCATAATATATAACTTTTTTCTCTGTTTTGTGGTTATTTGTATGTTCAATATGTGAGAATTACTGTGCAGAAAGTTTGTTGTCTCATTGAAATGCAACATAGTTCAAGTAAAAACAATGTTTAATATTTTTAAGAAACAATAACCATTTGGAAAAAATAACAGTTAAAATTGTACATTAATTTCAGAAATGACATTTATATCATTTTAACATCAAGTGTTTCTTTTTACTGGTAAATTTTGAGAATTACAAGAGCTTTGTGTTATTTGTCCATGTCGACCAAAATCACTGGAGGTTTCTGGTTAGTGTGTATAAAAATTATACTTATTGTTCTCTGAGAACATTTTAATTTAAAGTTTCATATTTTGATTTGTGCAGAAACTCTGTGAACCACACAGTCTTTGTGGTGGATCAAGTTCAGCAGAAGACAATTCAAAACCTGCAAAAACATTTAGGTAAGTATTTATTAACAGACAGAGGAGAAAAGTATAACTCTGAATTATAAATGGTGAACTGGTTTTAAAATGATTTTAGTTGCTGTTATGGCCATGAAGGACAGATGCACATTTTATTCCAGTTTTATTCAGGAACATGCGTACATTACACATAAATGTTTTTTCACTGAAACTAAATGAATATTCAAACTTCTCTCTGATCATTTTGAAAGAGATTTAGTAACAACTTGAGTTAGACACATATCATGCCAGAGTAAGGACGACACCTGTTCCTTGTGTTATGGACCTACAAAGTTTTTGAACAGTTGAAGTCATCCTGCTACATTTATTAAACATCAAATGTTTCTACAGCTTTCTCTTCTTTTATAAAATGAATCATTAGAAACTTCATTTCCTTCAAACTACTAATTGGTTTTGATTTGTTTAAAAACCCACATTTATCTAAGTCAACTGCTCATAATGTTCATGTTATCAAAATACAGTCAGTTATCACACTCACTGTTAAAGTCTAATAGAAAATAAATCAGTAAAATTTAGTTAAATGTTTATCATTAATTGTAATTTGAATATTTACCTGATGATGTTCAAATCAGTTCCTACAACTTGTGTTTCTTGAACATTTTGTTTAAAATATTTACTAATTCTATTAAAAGCTGCAACAGAGTTGACCTGACATTAAGGAGAGCGTGTCAGAAAAATGTGATTGTGTGGACGTTACAGGACAACACCCACCGTGACAGTAACAATTCACCATATTGGACAATTACTGTAGTATAATATGATGTCTATTTTCATTTTTGCATTTGGGCCAGGCGAGTGTAAAAAAAAACGGAGTCCCGGAAACATCTGGAAACCCGGCCGAAGATTGCTTGAAGTCCGGAGTGACGTAAATACAGGCTCCACTCAGAAGGCAGGAGTGAGTTCGCGATGGAGGTTTATGAGAGTGAGAGTTAAAACTGCAGTTAAACTCGTGTCCTACGTGGATGCGCGATCTCTAAATATTTCCTGGTGCAGTTGTGTGTACAGCTGGACCAGCGCTCTGTTACTTATAAAAATAGTATAAATTCATTAAAGTTGAACGTGTTAAGGAAATTAAAGGTCTAACATTCCTTGAAATCATCAGAGCATCTGGTCATAGTGGAAGTAGTTTTAGACGTTTGAGTCAAACTGTACAGATGACCTGATGAACAATCACAGGTTATTTTGGGAGATCATTTGTGATCTGTTACCTCTTGAAATGTGTTTTGAGGATGACTCTCAGCTACTGCCACATCAGCTGTACTTCAGTATCTGACAGACTCAGAACTTGTGATTTTTGGTTCAATTAGCTGTGAAGGCCATCTTGAATAGGTTGACTCCCAAAGATAGATTTATTTACAAATATTACTTTTAGAGACTTTGACTCAAATCAATCACAAATTTCAAAACATCATTTGAGAATGTAAAGGATAAATAAAGAATAATTTTCACCAAAATCAATGGGATTTCTAACTTATTTTGCAGATCTGGTGAGACACGTGAGAAATGGTTCCACGAGCAGCTCTGAGTCTTGAATGAAGAACTCCTGGAACATGCTGGGTCCAGTTTGTAAATGAGAACTGGTTCTCAAACATGAAGTGTTTCAAAACATCTTTCTGTTCTTTAGATCTTTACATCTAAGATCATCACATTTTTATGGTTCTACATATTTGAAACATTTAACCAAGGTTTACATATTGCAGTATTTAAATTTAAATTGTTTATTTAAGGAGGAAGATTGGGAGTGACATGTGATGAGTGTGATTACAGCCTGGCGCATGACATGACAAAGTTTACTAAACTTAAACTCAACTTGGACTACTGCATCTCTACTTCACGGTTCTTCACTTATCGTGGGTGGGCGTGGTCCCAAACACCCACGATAAACAAGGGAATACTGTAGAACAATTAAAAAAGTGTCATCTAAAGAAAATACAGGGAACCCCCGATTTACGAACGATTTAGGGACCTAAGAACGGTTCGCAGCTCGAACTGTCGTAGCTAGGGGGTGAAAATATCGTCCCGTTCGTAGGTCGTTATTCCGTTCGTAGCTCGCGGAAATACCGCTAACGGAGCGCCGCGCACACATTTAAGCATGTACAGTAGTGTACTGTAATGTTAAACATTGCTATTCACATTTACAGAATAAATAAAAATATATTTTCTTACTTTGAGATGGTCAAAGCCGACATCTTAGGTTGCCATGCGTTGTTGTTGTTGTCGGGCGGCCGGCGAGCAAACCACGGGAGCTGCTCGAGGCCTGTGTTAGCTCTCGAGGCCTGTGTTAGCTTCTGCTAGCCAGGCCATGAGCTGGTGTTGGAGCGACGGTGCGGCGCAATCGGCGATCAATCTGCAGCTGCTGCTCCAGCCTGAGACGTCCACAGAGCTCACAGAGCGATTCCAGATAGTAATTAATCCATATGAGGCGATCCTGATCAACCAGTCTTCCAAACCTGGCTGCTGTAGCTGTAACTGACCTAAGATGGCGTCCGGTGTTCTGCTTTAACTTGTAACCATGTAAACTGGTGACCTTCTTCCTGTTATGACCGGATGTGCACAATTATTGCGCAATCATGACAAAAATGATCAGAAATGATCATTTTTATCATAATTATTATTTATAAAGCCTTTAAAACAACCACAGCTGCAACAAAGTGCTGTACACATGAAATTAAGAACATTTAAACACAATTTTTTTTTTTTAATACAGTAATGTCATATTTTTATTAAATATGATACGTTCGTAGGTCCGGGACGCCGTAGGTCGATGGAGTCGTAGGTAGGGGGTCACCTGTATTGACAATTTTAGTTTTTTTAAACATTTATTTATTTGAAGTATCGTAATTTACGGACTATAAGACGCTACTTTTTTCACAGGCTTTGAACACCGTGGCTTATGCAAGGTTGCGGCTAATTTATGGATTTTTGTTGTTGATGGGCTAACGAGCTTCATGCCACCAAAACATTTTGCTTCATCACACCCAGGCGCTCACATAGCTGCCCAATACACGTCTCTCTTGGGGGTTAGCGATCAATGACTTCCTGGTAGACTACTGTATTTGTTGTTTTTATCAGTCGTGTTACAGGCACTGTTAAGAAAAAAGAAAAATTACTGTATCTGTGCATGTTACCGGTACGTATTTAAAGTTAAAAAAAAAAATTACATTTAAATTTAGTGGGCACGGCGTATATTCAGGTGCACTTAATAGTCCAGAAATTACAGTATTTGTTTTTATAAGTTGATTGTGTAATGGAATATGTATATGCCTTTTTAAGAATGTGTATGTAAATTACTTTTTCAATTGTGTAATTTGTTAGTAAAATATTGCCAACATATAGATACAATTAAGAGCTTTATTATTATGGTAGAATTTTGTAAAGGAAGGCTGATCTGTGTAAGTGCAGAGGTTTATTTTATAAAGGAGTATACACTCCAATTTGTTATATTTTACATGTGAAACAAACAAAAGATTCATTTCTGTAATTATTTTTTTAAAAACTTTTTATTTTTTTTTTTTTTATAAATGAATACATGTACAGTACTGGACAGTCACCAAGCACTTAGCCTATCCTAACACAGTTTTTAAAGATGAAGGAATGAGTTGAATTGTCTCCCTTTCACATAAAGGGAGCTAGCTCCCTTTATGGGAATGGAGCCTGCAGGGAGGAGGGAGACAATTCAACTGACTCCTTCATCTTTAAAAACTGTGTTAGGATAGGCTAAGTGCTTGGTGACTGTACAGTACTGTACATTTATCTATTTATTAAAAATATACAGTACTGTATATACAGTATTTTTATTTTTTTATTGTTTTTTATTTATAAATAGATAAATGTACAGTACTGTACAGTCACCAAGCACTTAGCCTATCCTAACACAGTTAAGGAGTCAGTTGAATTGT
>JBBPBX010053077.1:0-23971 GCA_038048925.1 Garcialebias charrua
CACATGTACTCTGTCTTACTACGGCTGACTTTCATTCCTCTTCTTTCAAGTGAATACCTCCACCTCTCCAAGTTCTCTTCCACCTGTTCCCTGTTCTCACCACAGATCACAATGTCATCTGCAAACATCATAGTCCATGGGGATTCCTGCCTGACCTCATCTGTTAGTCGGTCCATCACCAGAGCAAACAAGAAGGGGCTCAGAGCCGATCCTTGATGCACTCCCACCTCCACCTTGAAGCTATCTGTCACTCCTACAGCACATCTCACCACTGTCCTGCTGTCCTCATACATGTCCTGCTGTCCTCATACATGTCCTGCTGTCCTCATACATGTCCTGCTGTCCTCATACATGTCCTGCTGTCCTCATACATGTCCTGCTGTCCTCATACATGTCCTGCTGTCCTCATACATGTCCTGCTGTCCTCATACATGTCCTGCTGTCCTCATACATGTCCTGCTGTCCTCATACATGTCCTGCTGTCCTCATACATGTCCTGCTGTCCTCATACATGTCCTGCTGTCCTCATACATGTCCTGCTGTCCTCATACATGTCCTGCTGTCTTCATACATGTCCTGCTGTCTTCATACATGTCCTGCTGTCTTCATACATGTCCTGCTGTCTTCATACATGTCCTGCTGTCTTCATACATGTCCTGTACCAGTCTAACATACTTTTCTGCCACTCCAGATTTCCTCATGCAATACCACACCTCCTCCCTTGGTCCCTCCAGCGTGTCCTGGGTCTTCCTCTTGGTCTCCTCCCGGTGGGACATGCCCGGAACACCTCCCCAGGGAGGCATCCAGGAGGCATCCTAACCAGATGCCCGAGCCACCTCAACTGGCTCCTCTCGATGTGGAGAAGCAGCGGCTCTACTCTGAGTCCCTCCTGGATGACCGAGCTTCTCACCCTCTCTCTAAGGATAGCCCAGACACCCTGCGGAGAAAACTTGTTTTGGCTGCCTGTTCAAGTTCAAGTTCATGTTGAAGTATCGTTATTATCCCCGAGGGGTAATTAACTTCACTGTCAGGTGTGTACATATTCACACATATGCACATACACACACATACACATATACACAAGACAATAAGACGTTAAAATAACAGTGTTAAAATTAGTGTGCATTAAGAAACCTGATTGCTACTGGGATAAATGAGTTTTTAAATCTGTTCTTTCTACATCTGGGTTGTAGAAACCTGCGTCCAGATGGAAGCAGCCTGAACTTGTCATGGAGTGGGTGATCAGGGTTTGCCAGAATCTGCCTGGCCTTGTTCACTGACCTCACCTTGTGTAGGTCTGCAAGGTTCTTTAGGTCTATGCCAGCAGTTGTGCTGCACATCCTGACAATCCCCGAGAGTTTGCTCTTGTTCTTACAGGTCAAAAGTCCAAACCAACAGATGAAGAAAAATGTTAAAATAGACTCAATAAAACATGAATAAAACATTCTCATAAAAGTTGAATCAACATTAAATCCACAAAGCTTCTGATAAAAATACATTCTCTGGTGGACCTTTTTACAAAGTGAATTCACATGGAGGTCAAAGGTCAATTTATCATCAAGAACAGTTCCCAGGTATTTATATTGTTGCACTACCTCCACAACTTCACCGTTAATGACCACGGGAGCTGTTAATGAAGAATTTTTCCTAAAATCAATGATCATTTCCTTTGTTTTAGAAACATTTAGTTTTAAAAAGGAAGACTCAGACCATTCTGTGAAGTCCCCAATCACAGGCCCGGGGTCTGGGTCATCACTGCTCAGAAGTGACAAGATGACAGAGTCATCAGCAAACTTGACAATGTGACGCTGAGGGAAATGGCTGCGACAATCGTTTGTATACAAAATAAATAAAAGAGGCGAAAGAACACAGCCCTGAGGGGAACCAGTAGAGGACCGAAGGACATCAGAGAGGACCCCATTAAAGGCCGAGATACACTCATGCGTCCTCAGGTACGCCACTCTACGCGCGCATTTTGTGCGCATGTGTTTTGCTTATATGCTTCAGCATATATCAGCTTTCAAACGCTCGCGTTCTCCTTGTTGTAATATGAGCAGCAGCACACGGAGGGGACTCAACTGAGCTCGCTGATTGGTCACTTGCTGACACGCCTACTGAAATGATTGACAGCTTTCAGTCAGCTGACTCAGCTCATGCAGCTCGTTGAAGACCGCTCATGCGGTGTTTCTACTATATATGTTATAAAAAGTTATCTCAGAAATAAAAATAATAACAGGGAGTGCTTTTCCTGCAGCACACAGCCCACCAGGGATATTTAAAAGATCGCGCACCCAGGTAGGACCTGAATTCATTCATTTCAATCATCGAGTGAACGGAGGAAGAAGCGGTTACTTGACTTTAGGCAAAAAAACAAAAGAAAAGGCCCGATCAGCGATAAAGAAGGGGAATTTATTTAATTTGTGTAACATACAAAACAGTCCGGCGCCGGGGAAGTTTATGTTCAGACACCGCGCATCGCGTATGCGTAGTAAAAAAATACTTTTGCGCGTACGTGCCCTGAGGGGCTACGCGGGGCTACGCTTTTGCCACAGCGTACGTACGCTGCGTATAGGCGTATCGTGAGGACGCTCGAGTGTATCTCGCCCTTTACTCTCACCCACTGAGATCGAACAGTTCAAAAGTCCACAAGCAAACATATGAGGCCGAAGTCGAATCTTACAAATGTTTTTATACCTTAAAGGTCTCCTAAAACTATATTTAAAAGAGTTCCTGTTGTGTCTTCCACTCCTCTATGTGAAGGATAAGCAAATTGAAGTGGGTCCAAATGAAATACAGTGTATCCGGGATCTCGTTCTTTCAGAACCCAAAGCTCATGACCATAGATGAGGGTAGGAACGTAGATTGACCGGTAAAGGAGAACTTCGCCTTTTGACTCAGCTCTCTCTTCACCACGACAGACAGCCATGCGCCCGCTTCACTGCAAATGCTGCACCTATCCGCCTATCGAGCTCTTGCTCCATTTTCCCTCATTCGTGAACAAGACCCCGAGATACTTGAACTCCTCCACTTGGGGCAAGACTTCTTCCCCACCCCAGAGAGGGCACTCTATCATTTTCCGGCTCAAGACCATGGCTTTGGATTTGGAGGAACTGATCCTCAACCCGGCTGCATCACACTCTGCTGCGAACCGCTCCAGTGAAAGCTGTAGATCACGACCTGATGAAGCCAATAGGACCACATCATCTGCAGAAAGGCCACCAAAAGGCTTGATTTAAGGTGATGTAAAAAAACTAAAAACAGGAACATGTCTGCATTGTTTTTTTCAGGAACTTAACAGATGTTTGAAGCCATGTAGAGAGGTCAAGGTGAAGAGCTTCAGATCTTTTTGTAAGATATTCCAGGAAACGGGAGCGGAAAAAATACAGTTAGAGAATGGCTACCTTCACAATAATTCAACATTTAAAAACATTGACACCACATTTTAGAGTTAACTAGAAAGTTCCTGGAGAAACTTTGATGGGACTACGACATTGCACCCATTTTAAAAGTTTTGGTTTGACAGCATTGTGTGTGGGGGTTTACTCTCAGATACCAGTATACCAATTTTCAGCTTAAAGGTTCAGTATGTAATTTCTGGAACACGCTGGATCTTAGGAAAATTTTGAACAGAGACACGTTTCTGGTCTCTCCCCTTCAGAGCCATATATGGCTCTGTTACCCCTCGCTCAGCAGCAGCTTCCTTTGCTCCGCCTCCTCTTCATGTCCTGTCGCAGCAGCTGTGAATTTCTGTGTTTATATGTTAATAAAACATTCTAAAACATAAAATAAAAACATGGAGCGCTGGTCCAGCACACCAGAACACCATGAAATCAGCAGAGCCTCGGCAGCCACGTTGAACCCGAGTTTAATTTGCTCGTGACAAATTCATTAATTTCCTTATGATTTCTGTCATGGACTCAGCGAGGAGGAAGCGATCACTTGACTTTTGGCAAAAAAAAAAAAAGAAAAGTCCAGATCAGGGATGAAGAAGGGGAATTTAATACATTTGTGTCACATACAAAACAGTTTTGCATCGCTTTGCAATACTTTGAACGAGAACCTGCGTGGCCGCTGCGGGCTGGGCTAGGGGGTGAGAAGTGAGAAGCTCTGTTTTTATTGGCTGGTTAACGGCAGGTCACTGTGGCTTTTTTAGAAATGCTTTTAGATAAGCAAGGGGACAATATCTAAAAAAGCTAAGTCTGGTCCTCTGGAAATTCAAAAAACAAAACAAAACAAAGCAACAAAAAAAAAAACTGTAGAAACGTTTCGTCTTTCGTCCGAAAGACTTCCTCAGTCTGAGCTGCTGTATTCAGCTCAGTCTTATAAATAGCACCCTCTCACAGTGTTACACAACCAGTTGGCTGATGACAGCCGAAACCAGCTGCTCACATGATCAAGGAGGACCATCAGCCTAACGATGGATCGTTAGCACCCTGATGGTTGTTTGCTATTCACAGAGGGCTGAGTGATACTAGCAATAACAGCATTGTAAGAGGGGGACAGTTGAACCCGGAGGCCTCCACCTCTGTTTAATGATGGACAGTTTCTTTTCACAAAGATGGCCTCCTTTACTCCTCTCTCAAACCATCGTTCCTCTCTATCAAGGATGTGAACATCTTCATCCCTGAAAGAGTGACCGCTGGCGTGGAGATGAGTGTAGACCACAGAGTCCTGAC
Source organism: Garcialebias charrua (assembly GCA_038048925.1). Classification (NCBI taxonomy): domain Eukaryota; kingdom Metazoa; phylum Chordata; class Actinopteri; order Cyprinodontiformes; family Rivulidae; genus Garcialebias; species Garcialebias charrua. The sequence continues at coordinate 4,677 of JBBPBX010053077.1, forward strand.
CTGATGAAGTTGATCGTCTGTGCTGGGCCATCCTTTTGGCCAGAGGACCAGACTTAGCTTTTTTAGATTTTTCTACCTGGAATATTGAGCATGCATCAGGGCAAGGGGACAATAGTTTTTTTTTTCAGAGATTACTTGTCTAAAATCAGTATGTCAGGAGGTAGTGACAGAGTGAAAAATATGTTTAAAAAATATCGTTAGAAAAGTTACATATAGCTCCTTTAATATCTTTTAAAGACCGTGTAAAGTGAAATTAAATGTGTGTTTTTATTTTGTCACACGGCATAAATATGTGTTATTAATCACCCATATAAAGCTGACTGATTAAAAACATTGATTTCCTTATAAAATTAAGTCTCAAAAATCATGAAAAAACATGATTTTGCCTTGGTCTACACTGAAAAAAAGAGAATAGGCCTCTATTGGATTAAAGTAATCATTTTGAGTGTATTAAACTTAACTACCACATGTTTTAAGCTGAAACAGTATTATATAGTGTAAATCCTACGCGCTAGGCAGAGACAGTACACTCCTTGTTCGAATCACGTTTGTCTCAAATGATTCATTAACCGTGTCAAAGGTAAATCTCGCGATATGACACAGGATTTTGACTCTCGCGCGATACCGAACGGGATTTCCTCTCGCGCGCTGTACTTGCGCGCATGCGCAGCTCAGTCAAGAACGCAACAGAAGGTGGTCGAAGAGTCTGAGTTGTTACTAATCACTCGGTAAGTCTTAATTTTCTGGATAAATGTTATATAAATCACGGTCAAATGTCGTTAACTGTTTTGAGAATTTCTATGTAACGTTTAATAGTTGTCAGGTTGTTTGCCAGTGCTGCTTTTTTATCGGTTTCACATATTTGCGCTGCTTCTTTTGAAAGAAAAAATTGAGCGCGAGCTAGCATGACACACAACTCTGTGGTTATAGTTATTTTACATAATACTTGGTGTGCCAACTGACTGTTCAGTTGTGTGTTAACTGCATGGTGTTAGTGGAGTTTTGCCATCGAAGAGCTTCGGCTAAAGATATCTGCAGCCTCAAGCTAGCATTAAATTAGCATGCTACAACCACATTTTTCTTTCTATTTTGCTGCAGATTGAGATGCAACAGCCAACGGATCGTTTGCTCAAGTTTTTGTGGTAAGAACAGTACTTACACTACCTAAAAAAGTCTATCTGTGAAATAAAGAAAAAAAATCTTCCATGTTTTTTTATTTTATTTATTTTTTTATTGTCAGAAAGATGACCAACTAGTTGATCTGGGGTGGCGTAGACTTCTGTCTTTTGTCTAGTTTCTGATATTTTTCCCCAAGTAACATTTCACAGTATTAAATAAAAAATAAAAAACAATACAGTGCATTGCATTTAGGTAGGATTTTTGGAGAGGGTGCAAGCACAGTCAGTCTACCCCCACCCCCCCAAAAAAAGTAGAGGCTGTGTGTATGTGTGGGGGGAGAGATTAACTGACTTATTTCATTCTCTAACACGATTCTCAACATAGAACATTTTCTCCACCACCTTTAAAAGAATGCAAATACAAGAATGAATTTTTATATTAAATTAATGCAAACAAATGATTTCAAAATCACTGAAAAAGTCTGAACACGTTATTGAATGCAAATACTAATAATAAAATAAGATGAATGGTAAAAGTACTGTAAGTCCATGAGTGTTTGTTCTACAATGTAGCTGCAGGTCGTTGTTGCAGGTCACGTTGTTGCAGTTTGATGATGATGAAGGTTGCTGCCATCATCATCACAGGTTTCAGATGAAGAAAAGGCCGTTGACCAGGCCAGATGACAAACCATTCAGTGTCTGGCATGATTTGCCAGGAATTGTTTTTAAATGTTGACTTGTTTTTTGAAATCTTTTAGCTCTGTCATTATGTAACAATAATTTCATGTTTCAGGTAAATGCAGAATTCAAGCGCATCACGTCTGCAGTCAAGGTTTCTGTCGCAGCTTGACCATCTTTCTGAAAGTCTGCTGAGAGCAAAGCGATCGGGCGAGGTGGGCTAAAAACATAGCTGCTATGACGACGGTAAGAACGTTCAACTTTTCCTATCCCATAAAGTACATATGCTTTGCATTTCTTCAGTAGAAAATTGGTATACTGTATCCATTGTGCAGCCCAACTTGCTTTGTGTGTGACTACTAATTATCAAATCTACCTGTGGTTATAATTACAGTAGAGTGTGTGAGAGTGAGTGATGGTGTAAGTGTGTGTGAGTGAGTGATGGTGTGAGTGAGTGAGTAACTTTGATTGATTGATTGATTGATTGATTGATTGATTGATTGATTGATTGAGTGAGTGAGTAACTGTGTGACTGAGTGAGTGAGTAACTGTGTGACTGAGTGAGTGAGTAACTGTGACTGAGTGAGTGAGTAAGGGTGTGACTGAGTGAGTGAGGGTGTGAGTGAGTGAGTGAGGGTGTGACTGAGTGAATGAGTGAGTGAAGAGTGAAGCTGAAAAGGAACGTATCATAGGGAAAATGGAGTCAGATCAGGAGCTGTCAAAGATCCTCCACCAGCTTCAGGAGACAGAGAAGGAGGACATCATTCCGGTAAGACTTCCTGTTTGTGAAGTTATGCCATAAAACCATTTGTCTGTGTGGACCATCACAGCTCGGTTTTGTTTTCTTGGAAGAGGGATCTCGTAGAGAGAGGGTGAGGAAGTCTTGCGTTGATGACTTGGAAGCAATGGACATTGGCCATGGAGAGGTAAATACTGTCACATTTTCTATTGAGCCATACACTTTATGGAAATGTGCCAGACTGTTAAAGCTGTCGTGTTCTCCTACAGTCAGTGGTGCCTCGACAGCTTCTGGACCTTGAAGACTTGACCTTCACTCAGGGTAGCCATTTCATGGCCAACAAACGTTGCCAGCTCCCAGATGGCTCTTTTCGTAAGCAGCGCAAAGGTTACGAAGAGGTTCATGTGCCCGCTCCGAAGCCTAAACCCTTTGCTGACAATGAGGTTTGTTGATATGATCACTCTGTATACATACTACATACATACATACATACATACATACATACAAACATGCTACATACATAACTGCTACATACATGCTACATACATACTACATACATGCTACATACATAACTGATACATACATACATACATGTTACATACATACACACATGCTACATACTACATACATGCTACTTACATACATATTACATACATACATATTACATACATACATGCTACATACATGATACATACATACATACATACATACATACACACATGCTACATACATACATACAGGCTATGTGAGTGTGACATACATACATGCTACATACATACATGTTACATGCTACATACAAAATACATACATACATATTACATACATGATACATACATACATACATACACACATGCTACATACATACAGACTATGTGAGTGTGACATACATACATGTTACATACATACATGCTACATGCATACACACATGCTACATACTACATACATGCTACTTACATACATATTACATACATACATATTACATACATACATGCTACATACATGATACATACATACATACATGTTACATACATACAGGCTATGTGAGTGTGACATACATACATGCTACATACATACATGTTACATGCTACATACATGCTACATACATACAAAATACATACATATTACATACATACATGATACATACATACATACACACATGCTATATACATACAGACTATGTGAGTGTGACATACATACATACATGCTACATACATGCTACATACATGCTACATACATACACACATGTTACATACTACATGCATGCTACTTACATACATATTACATACATACATGCTACATACATGTTACATACATACATGCTACATACATATTACATACATGATACATACATACATACATACACACATGCTAAATACATACAGGCTATGTGAGTGTGACATACATACATACATGTTACATGCTACATACATACAAAATACATACATATTACATACATACATGATACATACATACATACACACATGCTACATACATACAGGCTATGTGAGTGTGACATACATACATGCTACATACATACACACATGTTACATACTACATACATGCTACTTACATACATATTACATACATACATGCTACATACATGTTACATACATACATGCTACATACATGCTACATACATACAGAATACATACATATTACATACATGCTACATACATACACACATGTTACATACTACATACATGCTACTTACATACATATTACATACATACATGCTACATACATGTTACATACATACATGCTACATACATGCTACATACTGTACATACATGCTACATACATACAGAATACATACATACATATTACATACATATATGATACATACATGCATACATGCACACACATGCTACATACATGCTACTTACATACATATTACATACATACATACATGTTACATACATACATGCTACATACATGCTACATACATACATGCTACATACATACAGAATACATACATACATACATACATACATGCTACATACATACAGGCCATGTGAGTGTGACATACATACATGCTACATACATACACACATGCTACATACTACATACATACATACATATTACATACATACATGAATACATGATACATACATACTACATACATACATGCTACATACAAACATGATACATACTTGCTTGGCCTATGGATGAGCTGCTTAGATTTTAGTGGTCAAGGTTAGGATCTCATAGCCAATCATTCTGTTCTCTTTATATTCCAGGATATTGAATCCAGAGAGGCTGAGGCAGACATTGCGGAGAAGACCATGGGCATCTACACTGTCCGAGCAGAGGGTCGTGGTCCTGATGGTCCAGGTAATGGACGCTTTGCTGATGTTGGTGTTGTGCTGGAAGGTGTGGAAGTCCTCCATAACCTACAGAGTGTCAGCCATGTGTGCGTGATGCTTTATGGACTGATCTATGCACTCAACTTGAGCTATCCAAAAAGCCTGACAAACCATTCAGTGTCTGGCATGATTTGCCAGGAATTGTTTTTAAATTTTGAATTGTCTTTTGAAATCTTTTAGCTCTGTCATTATGTAACAATCATTTCATGTTTCAGGTAAATGCAGAATTCAAGCGCATCACAACATGCCTCTGCAGTCAAGGTTTCTCTCGCAGCTTGACTGTCTTTCTGAAAGTCTGCTGAAAGTGTTTTCAAAGCGATCGGGCGAGGTGGGCAAAAAACTTGGAAACATAGCTGCCATGATGACAGTAAGAACTTTCAACTTTTCCTATCCCATAAAGTACATATGCTTTGCAATTCTTCAGTAGAAAATTGGTATACTGTATCCATTGTGCAGCCCAACTTGCTTTGTGTGTGACGACTAATTATCAAATCTACCTGTGGTTATAATTACAGTAGAGTGAGTGTGTGTGTGTGTGATGAATTTTTGATTCCTCTAAAAGAACCCTTTTTTATTTTGTTCACTGTCCCAGTGTGAGATATTCATCTTTTTATATACCGGTACCGGTAATCAGATTATTATAAAAAGTCTAGTCCATACTGATCAGGTCAAATGTACATTTTTTTATATTTTAGCGATGTTAATGTCATATGACGACTGGTTGAAAACCTTCGATTTTTTTATTTTTTGTGTTCAAGTTTTTTCATACTACTGGAAATTTGAGTTCACATTTCTATTTTCTCTATGTTAATTCTTAAGGATGACACAGATGAGCGAAGGGAGTCCTTCATCAAAGGACTCTGCATCAATCTGAATGAGAGCCCGGATGACTTGGTGCAGGAATACATGGTGAGTTTTTGTGTGTGTGTGTGTACAAGCCCAAAACCAGAGAAGTTGGCACGTTGTGGAAATCGCAAATAAAAACAGAATACAATGACTTGCAAATCTTTTTCAACCTATATTCAATTGAACACACTGCAAAGACCACATACTTAACGTTCGAACTGGTAAACTTTGTTATTTTTTGCAATTATTAGCTCATTTGGAATTTGATGCCTGCAACATGTTTCAAAAAAGCTGGCACAAGTGACAAAGAAGACAGAGAAATTTGAGGAATGCTCATCAAACACTTATTTGGAATATCCCACAGGTGAACATGCAAATTGGGAACAGGTGGGTGCCATGATTGGGTATAAAAGCAGCTTCCTTGACATGCTCAGTCATCCACATAGAAGGATGGGGCGAGGGTCACCACTCTGTGAACAAATGCGTGGGCAAATTGTCGAACAGTTCAAGAACAACTTTTCTCAACGAGCTATTGCAAGGAATTTAGGAATTTCACCATCTACGGTCCGTAATATCATCAAAAGGTTCAGAGAATCTGGAGAAATCACTACACGTAAGGGGCAAGGCCGAAAACCAACATTGAATGCCCGTGACCTTCGATCCCTCAGGCGGTACTGCATCAAAAACCGACATCAGTGTGTAAAAGATATCACCACATGGGCTCAGGAATACTTCAGAAAACCACTGTCAGTAACTACAGTTCGTCGCTACATCTGTAAGTGCAAGTTAAAGCTCTACTATGCAAAGCAAAAGCCATTCATCAACAAGATCCAGAAACGCCGCCGGCTTTGCTGGGCCCGAGCTCATCTGAGATGGACTGATGCAAAGTGGAAAAGTGTTCTGTGGTCTGATGAGTCCACATTTCAAATTGTCTTTGGAAACTGTGGACGTCGTGTCTTACGGACCAAAGAGGAAAAGAACCATCAGGACTGTTATAGGCGCAAAGTTCAAAAGCCAGCATCTGTGATGGTATGGGGGTGCATTAGTGCCCAAGGCATGGGTAACTTACACATCTGTGAAGGCACCATTAATGCTGAAAGGTACATACAGGTTTTGGAGCAACATATGCTGCCATCCAAGCGACGTCTTTTTCATGGACGCCCCAGCTTATTTCAGCAAGACAATGCCAAGCCACATTCTGCACGTGTTACAACAGCGTGGCTTCGTAGCAAAAGAGTGCGGGTCCTCCCCTGGCCTGCCTGCAGTCCAGACCTGTCCCCCATTGAAAATGTGTGGCGCATTATGAAACGTAAAATACGACAACGGAGACCCCGGACTGTTGAACAACTTAAGCTGTACATCAAGCAAGAATGGGGAAGAATTCCACCTGAAAAGCTTCAAAAATTGGTCTCCTCAGTTCCCAAACGTTTACTGAGTGTTGTTAAAAGGAAAGGCGATGTAACACAGTGGTAAATATGTCCCTGTGCCAACTTTTTTGCAATGTGTTGCTGCCATTGAATTCTAAGTTAATGGTTATTTGCAAAACAAAATAAAGTTTCTCCGTTCGAACATTAAATATATTGTCTTTGCATTCTATTCAGTTGAATATGGGTTGAAAAAGATTTGCAAGTCATTGTATTCTGTTTTTATTTGCGATTTGCACAACGTGCCAACTTTTCTGGTTTTGGGCTTGTAGTTTGGCTTTACAACATTGTAAAACCTTGCATTCTGTTATTCCTGTTATCCTATTGTACTGTTAAGGAAGTGGCATTATTGAAGTCTTACAGACGTTTTAACTATAACTTGCCTTAAGCTTAAGACCCTGTATAAAACTTTTAAAAAAGAAACCCCTTTTTATACCTTAGAACAAAAATTATGACATCTCGTCATACTGGCCTGATTTGTCTGTCAAGGTCCAACTGGGACTGATATTCAGCCCTGAGTATATCAACTCCAGGTTAACGATCAAAATCATCTAGCGTAGTAACATAAAAACAACATCCAGGAAAAATGAAGTTAAATCTTATCATTAGTTTTTGTTTGAACGTTATTTGCCAAAACTGAACCAGACACGTAATCCAAATTGTGAAGCTAAAATAAAATATTTTTGTTCGCTTAGCGTGGTAGGCTAATGTCTTTCAAATAAAAACTAATGATCTTGATTCAATAATCTTGAAGGCTCCTCTGCATTTGAGACAAAAGCATTGTTTTTTTTAGTTTTTTTTTTTGTATTATAAATGGACCATATGGCAGCATGGCAGGACTGTTTTTTGCTACAGCCATTTAACATTCTGCTTATATGGGTTTAAATAAATGGTAGAATAAGAGTTAATGCATTCTAAAGTGATCTGTAAAAAAGTCTTTAACAAATGTTTCATCTTTAAACAGGACATGACTGAGGCTGCTACACTGAGTGTCACTGAGAAAACTACAGTGGGCATCTACGTCATCAGAGAGATGCCTGGCAGTGACTGTCCAGATGTTGGCATAATCCTCGAGGGTGTCGTGGTGATGCAGGAACTTGATAACGTGGCCCTTGCTGTAGCCATGTTGTTTGGACTTTTCTACTCATTGAACATGAGGTACCCATCACAGTTACGCTACATCTTTGAGGTGATTCAGAAGGTGGTAATGGACTTGGATGCGATCCAGCTTTCCAGAAAAGCTCAAAACTTGAAAACAAAACTGGACTTGTAATGAAAACAAGGTTTACATGATGTGGTAAGCTCCACATGAGGACATTTAAATGTCAGTTGATTTTCACATTTTCAAAGGTTAATTCACTGTTTAATTTTCCATAGAAACAATTTATTTTCTTGTTTTTAAAAAGAATGTTCTTGGTGTTTATTTGCACTTGTTATAAAACAAATATTGTTATATTCTGTTTCACTGATGTGGTCAGCTTTAGGTGAGAAGACATTTCATCTCACACTTGCTCCAACCTTTTTTATGGAGGTTCCAATTTTAAGGGTGAACAAGCAGCAGTTTTGTTTATAAAAAATATATCTTTAATTATCTCATGTTTAGGAGAACTTGTTAAGAAAGTGAAATTATCTGTTATTCGTGATGTGGTCAGTTACAGGTGAGAGTACTGAAAGTCTCAAACTTGCTCTCCTGTTTTAAAAGCTTGAAATTCCAGGTGAATAATCGGCAGGAACTTGTGACACGTTGATTTAACTCAAAAACTGCCATGTTTATTTAAGTTTACATTAACATTTTTGTTTAAAAATGAAAAGCTGTAGAGTGACATCAGGTTCGTTTGAAATGACTTGTTTGGTAATGTTCAAAACGAGTCTAGAGATTGGATATTTTCAATATGCTTCTTTGAACAAATGGCACTTCTTTTCTTTGAACAAACGACACTCTTTTTTTTATTTGAACAAACGGCACTTTTTTTCCTTTTAACAAATGGCACTTTTTTTACATTCACTGTATTGTTGCTGTATAGTTTCTGGTTCATAAATAAAGGTTTTGAAATGCAACTGCTGATTTTTATTAAGAGGTAAAATGGTTAATGTTGTTTATATTTAGAAAAGTTAGTGTTATTATCCTAGTAAATGTTTATTTAAATGTTAATTGGAACATTTCTGCATTTTTAAGTCAGTCAAACAGCTGCACTGAATTGTCAACTGTTGTAATATTTTAATTTTATCTAGACAATACGGACCTTCTTGAGCTGAATTTGTGTTTTTCAAAGATCGTGGCCTTTGACCTTTCTTTAAGAAGGTTAATTAGGGAAAATAGTCATTTTGTTTGTAAAGATTAAGGGTTGCTGGCAACTGTCTTGGAAGAGAAAAATGCAGTTTAGGAGACATTCGTAAAATTTAGTTTTTGACACTTGAATATAATACTAACATTTAAAATGAAGATAATGTGTAGTTTTTAATTAAAAAGTGGTATTTAAGTGAAAGTTATTAAATAGTGTTGGAATAAAGGGATAAAATTGTGTCAGATTAAAGTATTCCATAAGCTCAAATCATGTCGTCATAATGTGTTTAAATCACATTTCTTCAACACAATATATTCATCTTTTTCCAAAGTGAAAATTTTGTGTCAGATTAAAGTATTCCATAAGCTCAAATCATGTCATCCTAATGTGTTTCAATCACATTTCTTCAACACAATATATTCATCTTTTTCCAATGTTAAAATTTTGTGTTAATTTAACTTGATTGTTATTGGTGCTGCCAAAGCAAAATGTATGTGTGCAACCAATTTCCACCATTATATTACGTTAAACCAACAAGTTCTTTTTTTCAGTGTAGAACGCTGGGGGGCGTGTCAGCGCATGGGCGTGGTTTCAGCGCAGCTGCGCTCATGTCTTGCCCCCTTCAGAGCTGAGCTGAGCTGTGTGTGGAGGCAGAGAAGGAGCAGCAGTAAGCCTGCTCTGTTTTTATCTGACTTATGGCCGGTCACCTCGCATGCGGGGTCTGTGTTGGTGATTAGTAATCACGTTGATAAGTTATCTCATCTGTCAGCGGAGTCACGGCCAGGATTGAGTCACGGCTCTCACACACACACACGCGCGCGGAGAGAAAAAAGACAGGGCTGCGCAGCGGTTTTCTGTGTTTATATGTTCATGAAAAGTTTAAAAAAATAAATTAAAAACAGGGAGCGCTGCTCCTTTATACCACACAGCAGACCTGCACACCAGGAAATATTTAGAACCTGTGCAGCCTCGTTGGACATGACTTTAGTTCACTCGTGACAAGTTCATGAGGAGGAGGAAGCGAATGGTGACAGCTTCAAGTGATCACTTTCATTCATTCATTCAACCTTTATTTAGTCAGGTAAATCTTTTGAACCTCATGACTTTTGGCAAAAAAAAAAAAGAAATGTCACAATGGAGCGGCTGCAGTCCATGCGAGTACTCGAGGGAGACGGTCGGTAGCGAGTGAACGGCTCCACCCATGCGAAGAACAATTTATACGACTGGAGCAGCAGGGGGTAGGGCTATACTAATGAGGACCGCGTGACGAAACGCGGTCACGTTTAAAACACGCCTAAAAAATCCTGAAACACACATGTCTTTATACACAGTTTCAGCTATAACTCAAAAATTAATTGAGCTACAATTTTGAGACTTTTTACTCATTTACAACATTACAATTATCACATTTATAATGTTTATTTAAGAAAATGTTGAAATTCACTTTACACGGTCTTTAAAATAGCTGTTATAATTTTTTCCCTTTTAACTAAGATGGCCATCTTGGATTTTTTATTTGTATTAGGAATGTACAAAGTATAACAACTTCACTCTCAGCTATAACCATATCAAATCAAATCAAAATCTCAAAGAATTACTGAGTTATAATAAATTTAGTATTCTGAGGTAGCTGTGGCCACCGTCTTGATCCAAAATGTCTCCAAAAGTTGATCAATATTTTTTTCAGAGTTCTCTGCTCTCTAGGTCATGTGACCTCATTGTGGCAATGAGAGGCTGTTAAGAATTCTGTTCTTCATACACCAAAGTTAGACATGGAGTTCCTCAGGGTTCAGTGCTTGGAACAATACTCTTTACTTTATATATGAACTGCCATTGTGTATCTGTTCCTACCAAACCAAGCCAATCGAAGCAGATGGCCGCTTGTCCTGAGCCTGGTTCTGCTAAAGGTTTCTTCCTCATGAGGGAGTTAATACAGTTTGGGCTGTATTAAAATTGATAGAAGAGTACTACCTTTTTCAGGTGGATAATAAAAGTTGTCTGCCTTTCTAGGTAGTCCCCAATTAAAAAATGTTCATTTTAAACAATACGGCTTTTTTGTGATTATTTGTTACTGACTTTTTTTTAAACATTCATCAGCTTTGTTAAACTGCTTCAGTTTCCTTTATAATTTGATTTGTGATATTCATGGACAGGAACTAAAGATGAAGCAAAGAAAAAGAGTTTCCAGGTTTGAGAACATCATTGTGTTTGCTTTTTTACAGATGATGTGGTTCTGTTGGTATCTTTAAGCTGTGGTCTTTAGTGTGCTCTGGGACGGTTCACTGTAGCTTGGACATCATCTTCTCTAAGTTCAAGGCCAAAGTCTCAATCATAGAGAAGTTAACCCTAGCTCCAGGTCAAACATGTCTTTGCCTTAAGCAGAAGAGATCACTTATATGGGAGTTTTGTTTACAAGTAATACAAATGCAACTTGCTTGGTGTACTTTGCAATGATTGCATCAATTTGTGTTGCAGCAGCTTGGTTTACCTCACAGCTAACGCCTCTGTTTACACTGGTGTCATCATCTGACACTAATGGCAGCAGGTGTGAAAAAACTGCCTTAGCTAGAGACAACATGTTCATCAACAGTAGCTAATGAGCTTCACACCTAAAGTTGTGATCAGCCCACCCAGGAGCTTAATGTCACACCATGTGCATGTTTGTTAAATAAGACAAAAGTTGTGTTAACTGCATATTAGCTGTTCATCATATGGCCACCATGGTTACCCTTACTCCCATGTGTGGGTTTGAACTGACAGGCTGCAACATCCAAATTGATGTCATCTTTTGATCTGCTCCATGTAATCATACTTTTCAGTAAATTTGCTGTTATTAGTTTGTATTTATTTTTCTTTGAGCTAAAAACATTGTTTTATAGGCTACAATCAATGTGATAAAATATTAAACTATAGTGCACACAGAGTCTGAATTACTGCTTTTAGAGTTCAACAGATTACTGAAATTTTCAAAATAAATTTGATCAAGTTCAAAGTCAAGAAATTGCTGTGTGAACTTGGCCCTGGTGTGAACAGTGATACAAAATCAGTCCGTTATCAGTTTTAAAGATACATTTTCAGTATTACTCTTAGGCTACATTCACACTGCAGGCAAATCCGACCCAAATCTGATTTTTTGGCCCCATCTGACCCATATCCGATTTTTTTATGACAATCTGAACGGGACAAATACGATTTTTTCAAATCCGACCCAGGCCGTTTCAGTATGTTGTTTTAAATCGGATATGATGTTTTCAAAGCGACTGCAGTGTGAATGCTCATGTGACTTACATCTGACTTTTGCTGCCAGGAGGTCCATCTTCAGGTACGTCAGCTTGTATTTAGGCAACCAGGAGAGGATGGGCAGCCAGGCCTGCAGGGTGCTGAAGGAGCAGCAGCCCCGTGACGACTCCCTTCTGTCAAGAGGCTGCTCCATCTTGGACATGCATTCTTGGTAGCAGCCACAGCTCCAAAAATTGCCATCACTAAAAATGTTGCTCGCTTTCTTCTCAGTTTTCTTTAGCCTTTAATCATTTGGATGTTTAGCTTTCCGATTGGACAACAATTTCAAAATTACTGAACACACACTGAAAACTTTTGCGTCCATGTTTACTTCCGCAAACACGGGGTGCTGCGTGTCACGTGACGTTCTGAGACACGTTTTCTTCTGCGCATGCGGGTCGCTTCTGCAATGTAGATCGTTCACACTGGAGTCTGATGCAGGTCGCATTTAAAATGTAGTGTGAACGTTCACACCAAAAGATCGGATAAAAAAAATCGGAATTGAGCATTAATAATAATAATAATAATAATTAATTCAATTTATAACGCACTTTTCATTACTGAAAATCTCAAAGTGCTACACATATATTGAATGCTACACACATTCATAAACCGGTGGCGGCAGACTACCATGCAAGGTGCTTTCCAGTCCTACCGGGACTAAGGACAGGATTAAGACCTGCAATGTGAACGTAGCCTTAGGTACAAGGCTTCAGACGGACTGCACTGCAATCTGTGGTTGCAGTTTAGAGATTTGTATTGTTGGGAGACAATTAAAGTCATAGGTTATGAGTATTTTGAGTAATGTGCCTAAGTTTGAAGTTTAATAGCCTGCACCTTGGTATCCTGTTGGTAGACGCCAGATTGTGATGAAACTTTTCAAAGAGTACTGTCTGGGATATTTATGAAAGCTGTACAGCTGAGAGTTGCACCGCTAACAGAGTCACCAGAGTCTGCCTCATCAAAAGGCAGGCTGTTATTTATTGTACTATTGCAAGTTTTACAGAAAACTAACAAAAGGTAACAAAGTCCCTGATCAATAATCCAGGCATACAATCCAACAATTTTCAGTCAGTTCATCTGGACATTTTCTTTTTTTGTGTGCTCAAACATTTCATCTTCCATCCTGAAGGCTTCATCAGTCTAAGTTTGTTTTCCACTTTGGAGTAAGTTGTTGGGAGGAAGAATCAGTTTTGTGTAGTGCTTCCTTGAATGCACCAAAGAAGCACCAAAACTTGGTTTGATGCCCATGCCACAGTGCTTGACTGGCCAGCCAACGCTGTGGACCAAAACCCCACTGAGAATCTATGGGGTATTCTCAGGAGGAACACGAGGGGCAACAGAGCCAACAACAATGAAGAGCTGACAGCATCAAGGACATCTGGGCTTCCATAACTCCCAGGAAATGCCACAGGCTAATTGCCTCAATGCCATGTCGCATCGAGGCAGTGACTAAGACAAAGGGATTCACAACCAAGTACTGAAGATTGACATATCATTTTGAATGTTTTGATTGATTCGTTGTGATCCTAATAGTTTTTTCGGGAAAAAAACAACAACTAACTATGTAGTGTGGGCTGATTTCTCCACAGTATTCTAATTCTTTAAAATCATTTTTTACCATACCATACCAATTTTATTTATAAAGCACTTTAAACAGCGACAAGGCCAGACCAAAGTGCTGTACAAACAAACAAACAACAGGCAACACACACAATGTAGTACAACATGAAAGACATAAAAAACATTGCAGGTCATAAGTAAAACAATCAAATACAAATCAGCTGGTGTTGAAAGCAACAGAATAGTAGTGAGTTTTTTAACGGGATTTGAACACCGAGAGGGAGGGGGCCTGTCTGACAAGCAGCGGTAACTCATTCCAGAGTCTTGGTCCTGCAACAGAGAACGCCCGGTCACCTTTGTGTTTAAGACAAATTACTGGAACTCTTAAAAGTACCCGGTCCTCTGACCTAAAAGCACGTGGTGGGACATAAGGGTTTATCAAATCCGAGAGATAGGCGGGGGCGAGACTGTTCAGTGATTTGTAGACATACATGAGAATTTTGAACTGGATTCTAAGATGAACCGGTAGCCAGTGAAGGGAGGCCAAGACTGGTGTAATGTGCCCTCTTTTGCCAGTACTGGTTAAAAATCAGGCAGCTGCGTTCTGGACCAGTTGTAATTGTGCAGTGGTGTCTGACTGATACCAAGCATAAGTGAATTGCAGTAATCCAGCCTAGATGTAATAAATGCGTGAATTACTGTGTCCAGGTTATTTTTGGATAATATGGGCTTCAGCTTAGACAGTTAACTCAGCTGGAAAAAAAACAAGATTTAACGATCATGTTTACATGGCTGCTGAGTTTCATGGAAGGATCCATCATCACTCCCAGATTTGTGACTTTTTGATTTTTCAGACAGGGCTAGAGCAGAAAAGTCAATGCAGTGCTTCGAGATGGTATCATTGGGAAGGAACAACATGGCTTCAGACTTCAGACAGGCTTTTTTTTGTGGGTTTCATGAGCTGGAAGATCAAATTATGTAAAAAATAAACAAATAAATACTTGAAATGGTTTAAATTTTGGGCCCTGAATCTATCAACTATTAAAGATTAACTTTTTGAATGGAATTATGGAAGTTAAACAACTTTTTCATGATATTCAATTTTTTTTTGGAAAGGGTCTGTATGTGGTCAAGTGTCTGTCTACTCAGAGAGGAGTCTGATTGATCAACTCTGATGCCTTCAGCTACTGTGAGCTGTGAAGCAGATGTTGTTTTGACCTCCCTTTATTGATAATGAGTATATAAGCATTTACTAACTCTGCATCAAATTCCTTCAGAAGCCAGGCAGAAATAGAAATCCCACACAAAACAGGCTCTAGAGAAATTTGGATATCCTAACTGGGCCTTACTGAAAAGCAAAGAAACCCAAACAGGACTCCAGCAGCCATCAGGTGAAAAGAAGGAACCCAGACCCAGACCAGTGGTCATTCCAGATGTTGCGGGAGTTTCAGAGAAACTGAGACGTTTATTTTCTAAACACAACGTCCCAGTGGCTTTTAAACCCCAAAATACATTAAAGACTGGTTCATCCCAAAGATCCAGTCCCCCGGCACAAACAGAGTAATATTGTGTATGCTGTTCAGTGTCAGGAGGGTGATCAGTCTTATATCGGGGAAACTAAACAGCCACTGGCCAAAAGGATGGACCAGCACAGAAGATCAACATCATCAGGTCAGGACTCTGAGATCTACACTCAAGGCTTCAAGGTTCTTTATTTGTCATACACACCACATGTGGTACATGTTGTGGAACGATATTGTGTACACAGGGTCCCAATTACATTCAACAAAGTATAAAATGTAAAATCAAAACAGTAACAAGATCTAAGATATGAACAAAGAAAAATGTTGACTAAAAATGCATTGAGCACTAGTAGCATAAAAACAATATGCCGAACAGCAGCAAAAACATGAGATGAAAGCAGATGAGTACTCTTCTGCAGGTCAGATGTCACTCTTTCAGGGATGAAGATGTTCACATCTTTGATGGAGAGGAACGATGGCTTGAGAGATGAATGAAGGAGGCCATCTTTGTGAAAAGAAACCATCCATCATTAATCGGGGGCGGAGCCTCCATGTTCAACTGTCCCCCTCTTACAATGCTGTTATTCTTAGTATCACTCAGCCCTCTGTGAATAGCAAGCGGCCATCAGGGCATTAATGATCGGTTGTTAGTCTGATGGTCCTCCTTTAACATGTGAACATCTAGTTCTGGATATCAACAACAAACTGGTTGATCCACTATGAGAAGGTACTGTTTATAAGACTGAGTTTACTGCAGTTCCTCAGACTGACAGTCTTTTGGATAAAGGACAAAACTTTCAACATTGTTTTTTTAATCCGTCCAGAGGACCTGACTTAACTTGTTAGATTTTTCTACCTGGATTATTGAGCATGCACACAGATATTAAAAACCTTATATCTACAGTTAGGTCTGAAGTTGTTGAAAATATATGAAGCAGTGGCGTAAAAAAATTATACATCACATTTTTATTGGACTATTATTAGAGGACCCATTTTGGGGCCAAAGGTGTTAAGTGCATTGAAACGTGCCTCAAAGGTTAAAGGAGAAATGAAAAGTGTTTTTAAGCTTATAGTAGTCTAATGAAAAGCATAAAATAAGCTTGTTGAGAAATTTTCACAAGTCAAAAATTTCATCCTAACTCAAATCTAGCATTTGCAAAGTCAAAAAAATAACATCCGGTGTTTTTGACACCCCTCCCCCCGCCTGCTCCCCCTCCCAGATATGACGTAGGTTGGGCCACGGTTGTCCCTCATACAGTGTTGTGTAGCTTAATTTATATTGTAAACAAAAAAAAAATCATCACATCAAACTGACAACATTTGGTCATAATTACCTCAACACCTTATTTACATTGCTTTTTTTATGATTCAAAATTTTTATTGATTTTTCATAACGAAAATTATACAACAATTCCAGTCTTATCCGTATACTGTAACAAACATTAATAAATAGTAATTTTTCTGGAATCTCATAGCATGTGTCAATACAATAATGAAATTATTTAATAGAGAAAATAATAGAAAAGACAAATAAATAAAATAAAAAAAATAAAAATCACAATAACACACTCTACCAATAACCATAAAGTTACATATATACATTAAATCAAATAGCCCTAACCCCAGAAACCTTTAAGTAATAATATATTTACAGTGTAATTTTATCTGCAAACTAAAGATAAGCTGGAGATGTCATTTAACCCACATACAACAGATAATGGGACCACTTTTTGTTGTATTCCTCAACTCTATTCACCAATCTATAAGATAATCTTTCTAATGCAGCAAGTTTGCCCAGGGATCTATACCAATGAATTAACGAAGGTATAGATGAACTTTTCCACTCTCCCACCAGCAACTTCCTCCCCAGCATAATAGCTGTCTGTACCCATTGCGAAATGGAGGAGGGCAAGTGGACCAGTGATGATGAATCCCCAAGAATATATAGCTTCCTACAAAAGGGTAAATTCTGGCCAACTATCCTCTCCAAAACTTCATGAATTAATGACCAGTACTCTTGAATATTTGGACACTCCCAAAGCACATGCACTAATGTGCCCTTATCCCTCTGACATTTCCAGCATGCTGGGGTATTCGACAAGCCAGCCCTGTACAATCTATATGGTGTCCAGTATATTTTATGTAAAATCTTAAATTGCACCAGTCTTGTTCTTAGTTCCCTTGACATTTTTTTGCCATTCCTAATAATCAAATTCCATTCCTCATCAGTAAAATTGAGGTTCAGATCTGTTTCCCAGCATTTCTTAAGATACATGATATTACAGTCCAAGGTTGTCAACAACATTTTATAATAAGCAGATACTTCATGCCCTTGACCAAACACCTTTTTAATCCCGTCCAGTGTGGTACATGGTGCAGGAGTATAAGTGGGTGAACCAAAAGTTTTCACCAATAAATGTCGTAATTGTAAGTATTTCCAAAAGTCTTCTCTGGATACTTTAAATTCCACCACCAGTGTTTCAAAGGATTTTAATGAACCATTCCTATATAAGTCGCCTATTTCAGAAATCCCTTTCTGATACCAAGATTTCCAGAAGAAGGGATTTTTACCTATGCAAAGTTTAGGATTATACCAGACGCTTGCATATTTATTAAGGTGTGGGTCGAATTTAAAAATTTTAGACATCTTTTTCCACAGCCATTTCATATGAGACAAAACCGGATGCAACTGATTCTGAGGAGCAAGGTTAGATGATAAACAGCTAGGCAGTGTCAGTGGTTGACACACTACTGTCTCGAGAGTGAACCAAGGTGGAGCTCTTTCAGGGGGCAAAAACCAATGAGCCAAGTGTCTAATAGAAAAAGCATAGTGATAGTTTAGTAAGTTAGGCATTCCTAGACCTCCCCTATCTGCAGGTGTTTGTAACTTTCGTAAGTTCAATCTTGGCTTTTTTTTATTCCAAATAAATAAGTTACAGAGCTTGTCAAACTGTTTAAAATATATCATCGGGACATGTATCGGGAGAGCCTGTAATAAGTAGTTAAACTTGGGAGTGCAAATCATTTTAATAACATTTACTTTTCCCCACATGGAAAGATATAATTGACTCCAGCGCTCTATGTCAACTCTCATTCTGTCTAGCAAAGGTTCAAGATTAATCTTAATAATATTATTAAGCTGGGGTGGAAAAATTATTCCAAGGTATTTTAAACCTTTTTTGGGCCATGAAAACATGTCTGATGGAAATGCATTCTTAGGGCAGAATGCAGTAAGTGGGAGGGCCTCGGATTTTGTCCAATTGACCTTATAGCCTGAAATGTCCGAAAATACATTAATTAGAGAGAGCAAAGTTGGGATAGAATTCGCCGGATCTGACACATAGAGAAGAATATCATCGGCATACAACATAAGCTTATGACAATTATGTCCTATAGAAATGCCCGGAAGGTTAACTTCTTTTCGAATAGCAACTGCCAATGGTTCCAGGGCTAACGCAAATAGTAAGGGGGACAGGG
>JBBPBX010053079.1:0-23970 GCA_038048925.1 Garcialebias charrua
ATGCAAGAGAAAAACAGTAATAACATCTAGAATTAACTAAGAAAAACATCAACTAGTAATACACTAAGCCTAATATAGTGGGAATAAACAGCAGCACGAACATGAGTTTGTATGAGCAGATGGTCACAGATGAACACAGATGAACACAGCAACAAGAAAACAGATCAGCATCAGCACAATGTGATATTTTGCAGTGTTTATTTTTTTTATTTTTTTTATTTATTCATGAGTCTAACAGCCTCAGGGTAGAAGCTGTTCCTCAGTCTAGTGGTTCTACACTTGATGCTCCTCAACCTCCGTCCTGAGGGGAGTGGGGCAAAGAGTGAGTGTGCTGGATGAGTGAGGTCTTTCATGATGCAGGTGGCTCTTTTCCTGCATCTAGAGGTGTAAATGTCTGTGATGGTGGGGAGACTGACTCCAACAGACTTCTGTGCAGCCTTCACCACTCTCTGTAGAGCTTTCCTCTCTTCAACTGTGCAGCCTCCATGCCACACGTTGATGCTGGAGCACAGGACGCTCTCCACTGCACACCTGTAGAACGAGGTGAGAACTGGGCTGCTCAGACCAGCACGTCTCAGCCGTCTGAGGAAGTAGAGTCTCTGATGACCTTTCTTGATCAGGCTGGTGGTGTTGTTGCTCCAGCTGAGGTTATCATTCATGTGTACACCCAAGTATTTGTAGCTGGAGACCACTTCCACTGCAGACCCACCTATTTTCAGTGGGGCGTGGGTGTGTTTGTTCCTTCTGAAGTCCACAATCATCTCCTTTGTCTTCTTCACATTCATGTGAAGATTATTCTCTTTGCACCAGCTCTCCAGATGTTCCACCTCCTGTCTGTAGCTGGACTCATCATTGTTTGTGATGCATCCCACCACCGCTGTATCATCTGCAAACTTATATATATATATATATATATATATATATATATATATATATATATATATATATATATATATATATATATATATATATATATATATATATATATATATATATATATATATATATATATATATATATTATATATATATATATATATATATATATATATATATATATATATATATATATATATATATATATATATATATATATATATATATATATATATATATATATATATATATATATATATATATATATATATATATATGTATTATATATATATATATATATATATATATATATATATATATATATATATATATATATATATATATATATATATATATATATATATATATATATATATATATATATATATATATATATATATATATATATATATATATATATATATATATATATATATATATATATATATATATATATATATATATATATATATATATATATATATATATATATATATATATATATATATATATATATATAGATAGATAGATAGATATATAGATAGATAGATAGATAGATAGATAGATAGATAGATAGATAGATAGATAGATAGATAGATAGATAGATAGATAGATAGATAGATAGATAGATAGATAGATAGATAGATAGATAGATAGATAGATAGATAGATAGATAGATAGATAGATAGATAGATAGATAGATAGATAGATAGATAGATAGATAGATAGATAGATAGATAGATAGATAGATAGATAGATAGATAGATAGATAGATAGATAGATAGATAGATAGATAGATAGATAGATAGATAGATAGATAGATAGATAGATAGATAGATAGATAGATAGATAGATAGATAGATAGATAGATAGATAGATAGATAGATAGATAGATAGATAGATAGATAGATAGATAGATAGATAGATAGATAGATAGATAGATAGATAGATAGATAGATAGATAGATAGAGGCTCCGGTTTTGCATTTACATATAAGGACGGACAATTTAAAACCCGACAAATTTATCAATCTAAGTGAATATTTGAGCTACATGTCTTCAGTTTGGAAGCAGAAAGTTAGATGAACAAGAAACAGCAGGTTCTAATTTAGGTCTGCACCCGTATTTATTTGATTTTTACCTTATCAGGAAGCGAGGAGGCTCCGAGGGGGGTGGCAGCTTTATTTATTCCATTCCCAGACGAAGTATTTCTTCTTTTGGGAAAGTGAAAAGGCTCACTTGTTCACTGATGATATTAGAACACCCAAAGGCGACACAACGTAACAGCATTTGTCAAGTTAAAAAAAAGGCGAGCTGCTGACAGACGCAGACTGCTTCTACGTCTCCTTACGTCACATATGCTGCATTTATGTGAAATCGGATTTCCCATGAATAAACACGGCGCGAAGTTTAAAATCAAATTTAAATCAAAATTAAATATATTTATAAGTTTGTTTGCAAAAACGAACATAGTTGAATGATAAAACATACATATGTAGTGCAATATGATGTCTAGTTACAAAATGATGTCAGTTCAGCTTTAAAGGGCTACGCTTACACTCATAGAATCTGGGGTTACAATACGTAACCAACGTTTTTCTTGCAAAATACAAAAACCCAACCAAAAAAAAAATATATATATTTAGTACATGTTATTATGTCAGAGGAGGGCTTAGGAAATAATAATAAATAAATAAAAATCTGACCAAAAGGACACTTTAGGGCAAGGAGCAAAAGGGGCAGGTGCTCAAGCCCCCCTAGCCCATCCTTTCCCCTCTGCACATGCCTGCTGGAGGGAATTATTTTCATGTCTGGTGACTTAAGTCACTGATCTCCAAAATTAAAAATAATAGTTTTGCTTACTCCTTTTATGTTGCCAGCTGAAGAAGTCATACCTGACTCATGAAAATATTAATAAATTCAAACATTATTTCAGAGAAACTATACAGTTTTGATGTCTTCTGACTAAAAACTGATGGTTCCCTTATCAGTCAGGTCTCTCGGTGCAACACTATTGCTATGGGAAATTGCGCCCCCACGCGATTACCTGAAGGAATACATTCACGTCTTTACGGCAGGGGGCGTCAGCGTCACCCCAGAGACCCCGCCCTCAGGGTACTTAAGACGCGGACGCCCATCCTACTTTCTCTTTTTGCCCTTCACCTCGCTTAAACCTGAACTTCGTGGGACTTCTCTGTTGTACATCGCTCGACCAGAGGTGAGCTTGCTCCCTACGCTGAGCGTACAGAGAAATTTCCTGTCTATTGCTGGGCTGGCGAAAGCTAGTCCGGCACATTTTTCCATAACCCCGAAGTTTTCTTGTCTTCTCTCCGCAGACTGCTTCGCTCGACGGCGCTAACTGCGTCACATCGCTACCCTGCTAAAGTCATAGCAGGCAAGCCAGCGAAAGCGACGCAATGGAGGAGACGTCTCGGACAAGGATTTTGAGAAAACTTGCTTGTTTTTTCCCGGACATGGCTCCCGAGAAAGGAAAGCAAAAGCCAAGATGTACGAAAAAGGCTAGCAGGACGGCAAGCCCCAGCTCGCGCGCCTGCCCCAGCGGCTACGGTTTTACCCTTTCGGCGACAGACATCCACAAGGCCTGTCCTGTCAGCCTGGGGATGCTGCACGCGAAAATGGCGTTGGACACACCCGACTCTTGCCCACACTGCAGCCAGATGCTGGAGGCGGTGAGGAGACACCGGGTAGACTTTGTGGCCAAAGCCATGGGCGCAGCTGCGGCGCCAACAGACCCGGACCTCACAGAGGCTCTCACTCCCACGCCGGAGCTCGAGAGCATGGATTTGGAAGACAGTACTCGGGTCGAATGGGGCGACAGCCCAGACGTGGCGGCTCCAATCGGGGACTCGACAGCCGAATTTGACACTCGAGGCATGATGAATGCGGATGAGATCTCGCTAACAGCCTCAGGTGAAATTTCTGGTGATGAAACCGACAACGAGTACGAAGGAGAGGAAGAGGACCTCTCACAGAACCTGGCGCCAGTGCTCCCGGAGACTGACACATCGATCCCCGCTCTGTTCGACTTGTGCCGCAGAGCGGCTGACGCGTTGCAGAACCCTTGGCCAGAACCTCCACCTCATCAACAAGTCACGAGGTTGGCAGGAAATTATTTTTATGCCAAGCGACAATCCATAACAAGGCACAGGATGCCCATCTTCCCGGATTTCCTCACAGAGCTGACTCGCACCTGGGCTGAACCCACAGCTCCCATGCTGCTCCCGCTCTCACAGTTCCTAGACGTGGCTGGAATGGAGGCAGCAGGAATAGCCAACGTGCCACAAATGTAGGACACGCTTGCATCTCACCTTGTCCCCAGATCTTCTGGGAAAAAAACGACTTTGCCCAGTAAAGCCTGTCGAGCCACAGCTGCACAGCTCGAGAAGTGTTACAGAGCTCAGGGCCTGGCGGAACGCGCAATGAATGCATACGCCATGATACTGACGTACCAGGCTGAAAAGCTACAGGAGCTCCAGGTGACGACAGACAAGCAAGCTGCCACTGAGGTGTTGGAAGAAGCCCGCAGGGCCATGGACTTTGTGCTCCGCATGATGGGGACAGTAGCCATTGCACAATAATAATAATAATAATTTGTCATCTGTGTATGTTCCCATACTTGACAGACGAAATTGGTCTTCTGCATTTAACTCAACCACCACCAGGTGGTGCAGTGAGCAGCGTAGTCGCGCCCGGGGAGCTGGGGAAATAGATAATAATAATAATAATAATGAATTCAATTTATAACGCACTTTTCATTAATGAAAATCTCAAAGTGCTACACGGTGCAACAGAAATTAAATGTCAATAAAACAAGTAATAAAACAAGTAAAATCAATAACAGTATCAACTAAGAACAAAAGTAGAATCATGAGGAGGTAGAGTATGCTCGGTTGAAAAGAAAGGTCTTCAAGCCGCTCTTAAAGTCAACCACAGACTGTGGGACCCTCAGACAGTCAGGAAGAGAGTTCCACAGGCGGGGGGCAGCCACACTGAAAGCCCGGTCTCCCATGGTCCTTAATTTGGTTCTCGGAATGTGAAGGAGATTACTGTTCTGTGACCGCAGCGACCGGGTGGATGAGTGTGGAATAAGAATATCCTTCAGATAATCTGGTGAAGCTCCATGTAAGCATTGATGTGTAATGAGAGCAGTTTTGTACTGAATTCTGTAGGCGACAGGAAGCCAATGAAGGTTATGAAGAATGGGCGTAATATGTTCAAATTTACGAACTCGCAACAAGATCCTTGCAGCACTGTTTTGAATATATTGAAGTTTCTGAAGGTTTTTGCCAGGGATTCCAATAAACAGGGAGTTGCAGTAGTCGAGCCTGGAGGAGACAAAAGCATGGACGAGCTTCTCAGCATCGGAAAAAGTTAGGGATGGGCGAAGTCTAGAGATGTTTCGAAGATGGAAGAAGCAAGTTTTAAACAGAAGCTTAATGTGATTTTCAAATGTAAGATTGGAGTCCATTTTTATTCCAAGATTTGTAACAGAGGTGGAGAGGGGGATGTCTTGTCCAGAAAAGGAAAGTGTTGTTATAGTAGATGTCTGTACCTGGTGAGGGGTGCCAATCAGTATGGCCTCGGTCTTGGAGCAGTTTAATTGAAGAAAGTTCTGATTCATCCATGCCCTAATTGCCTCCAGGCAGGCAGAGAGGGCAGTGAGTGAAGATGGAGATGACAAGGTGGAAGATGAGGATGCTCCAGTCCTGATGTAAAGCTGTGTATCGTCGGCATAACAGTGAAAAGAAATGTTGAACTGATTAATAATTTGACCTAAAGGCAGCATGTAAAGGGAAAACAACAGGGGCCCCAGAACCGACCCCTGAGGGACACCACAGGAGACAGAGACTGTCTGGGACGTGGCGTTGCCAAGACTAACACATTCCAGCCTATTGGAGAGGAAAGATTTAAACCAGTCCAGGACGGTGTCACAGAGACCGACCTCCACATGAAGACGGTGGAGGAGGATACTATGGTCCACAGTGTCGAAGGCTGCAGTGAGGTCAAGGAGGACAAGGATGGAGGGAGAGCCAGTGTCAGCAGCCAAGAGGACATCATTAGTAACTCTCAGCAGTGCAGTCTCAGTACTGTGAGCTGCCCTGAATCCAGACTGGAACTTCTCATACAGGGAGTGTTGTTGTAAGTGATCCTGCAGCTGAGCAGCAACTGCTTTTTCCAGCACTTTAGACAGAAAAGGGAGGTGTGAAATTGGGCGGTAATTAGAAAAAATGTCGGGATCCAAATTAGATTTTTTCAGAAGAGGCCTAATGATGGCAGTTTTTAGAGGCAGTGGAACATGACCAGATTGAAGAGACTGATTTATTATTTGAGTGATAAGTGGGCCTATTGCAGAATGATTGGATTTTATGAGAGACGAGGGGAAAGGATCCAGGGCGCAGGATGAAGGCTTCATTTTCTTGATGATGGCCTCCACCTCACTCTGAACAACTTCGTCAAAGCTGTTAAGGGTCCCAGAATGCAGACGGGTAGATGGCACACTGAGAACAGGGAGGTTGTGGAGCTGAGATCTGATAGTGTCAATTTTGGTTTTAAAAGATGAAAGAAACAGCTCGCATTTTTGAGCAGAGTCCTCAAGAGTTTGTTTAATGGGATTAAGCAGACGAGTTATTGTGGAGAAGAGCTGTTTAGAGTTTCCAGGGCAGGTGTTGATGATGTTAGAATAATATTTGGAGCGTGCTTCTTTAAGAGAATAGGCGTACGCTTTCTGATGTTCTTTGTACGCCTGCTTATGTACCGAGAGACCAGATGATTTTAGACGTCTCTCGATAGCACGGCCAGTTGCCTTCATCTTGCGCAGCTCATCAGTGTACCAAGGGGCTGAACGGGAGAAAGACACCAGTCTTGTTTTCAAGGGAGCATGTAGGTCCAGGAGCTCCCGAAGAGATTGGTTGTAGTAATCCACAGAGTCATCTGCAGATGAATGATTGACAGCGGTCATGGTGTGAAGATCAGCAGACAGAACATCAAGGGAAATGTTTTTAAGGTCACGGAACTGGATGGGTCGTTTTGGGTTTGAAGCAGGCGAAGATGAAGGCACTTCCAGGGAGATGACCCTGTGGTCTGAGACACCCAGGTCATATACAGATAAATTATTGATGAGTACAGTGTCAGTAATCACCAAATCCAGAGTATGCCCCCTGCTGTGCGTAGGGGCGTCAACATGTTGAGTGAGATTAAGAGAGTCCAAAAGAGACTTAAAATCCGTTGCCAGAGGTGAAGAGGAATTGTCCACGTGGATATTCAAGTCGCCAAGAAAAATAGTCTTCACAGGGGAGGTGCAGAAATAAGTGAAGAGGTCATGTATCTCTGAGTTAAATGAAACATGCGGTTTGGGAGGTCTATAAATTAATATAACATTCATCAGGAGTGGGGCTTTGAAGCTGAAAGCCAGACATTCAAAAGAAGAAAAATCCTGAGAAACCAGATGCGACAGCCCTAAACTACTGCGGTAGATTACAGCCAGACCACCACCGCGGCCAGTGCTGCGGGCTCTCTGCAGATAGCTGTATCCAGATGGACAAGCTTCATTTAAAGAACTGTACACATCCGGTCTATGCCAAGTTTCTGTGAGGCACATGAGGTCCAAATTCTTCTCCAAAA
This sequence comes from Garcialebias charrua, assembly GCA_038048925.1. Lineage (NCBI taxonomy): Eukaryota > Metazoa > Chordata > Actinopteri > Cyprinodontiformes > Rivulidae > Garcialebias > Garcialebias charrua. The sequence continues at coordinate 7,517 of JBBPBX010053079.1, forward strand.
TGTGATCATGAATTAGACATGATTTGTTTGAAAGTGATTGAACATTAAAAAGTTCTATTTTAATACTAGTTGGAGCAGATTGTTTTTGAAGAGGTTTAAGCAGACTGAAGTCCACTCCACGTTTTCCTTGCCACTTCGTGTGCTGTGGACTACAAAGGACCACAGACGCAGCGTTCTGATGACGTCGTCGAGGTGCGACACGTCTCTCAGACCAGACAGTAGCAATCGAGTCAGAGCCAGTTTGCCTAAAGTGAACTAATTTCTTTCGAGAGCTTCTATGGATGTAACGAGGTCTACGCAGAAGTCCCAGTTGTTTAATGGTCGAAATAGAAGGAGGAATGGAGCAGTTGTTAAATTCAAACAGCTGCGAAGCGGAGTAGGTCAACATTGTTGTCGATCCGGTGGAAGCTAGCATGGAGCTAGCCGCTAACAGCAGGCCCACGGCTCCAAGAAAGATATACAAGAAGCAGAAAGAGGTAATTTGAATGATCATTACCTCGAAGAGGAGCACAGGAGAAAATCCAAAACAGTCCAGAGGACCCAGGAGGGTGACAGAGGCAGCAGGTAAGCGAACAATAAATGCAGCTACGTGGTTTTTTAAGCTAAATTCGTTCTGGAGCTAGCGGGAGCTAACAGCCCCCACTAATAAAATTACGGTTAAACTAGTAAAGTTTTCTATCTAATGAATCCAGCAACAAGTCAAATCTTGGCCTGGCTGCAGTCTCCTATCCTGAGCAAGCACTAGGCATCAGTGGAAAGGAAAAACTCCCTTTTAGAAGGAAGAAACCTCTAGCAGACCCAGACTCAGGACAAGCGGTCATCTGCTTTGACCGGCAACTTATAATGTTTGCAGAACCACAACGCAGTCAGAAAAGACAGTTGCTCTAAAACTTAATCACAGAAAGGAAAAAATGCCCGCGTGACGTCCGTTCACACAGGTGCTGTACACAGGCAAACGCCTGCCGCACTCTGCGTTCAAGAAAGGTAGAAATGTTCAAAGAAAGGTAGAAATGTCCGCGTCAGCTCGTACAGGTGCTGTACACAGGCCTAGGCCTGCCGCACTCTGCAATCGAGAAAGGTAGAAATGTCCAACAAGGCTCGGTGAAAAAAAACAGCAGAAAGTAGTAAAAAAAGGCTTCAAAGAGCAAAAAGTATGAGGAGCAGCGGCAGCCAAGGTGTGCCCGCGTCCGCTTCCTCACAGGTGTGCACTCATAGACACCCCAAGATGGTGTGCCGTGGCCGAGGTTCGAACCTGGGTCCTTTGGATAACAAGTCCGATTATCTGCAACTACACCATCTTGACCCCAAGGCAGATGTATGGCTGAGGTGGTCATTGCCCAACGTCCTCTGTGGATGACTCTGACAGACCTCCCGGAAGGTTAGCATGTTCATTTTATGTACCACTCGATAGAGCCGACGGGACTCTTTGGGAGAGCCCTGGACCGGATTCAGACCAGGCTGGAACAAACAGGCTGAGGCCCTCCGGGAGGGCATGCCGAAGAGAGCTTTTGCCCCCTCCCCCCAGGGAGACAACAGCGAACAGACCCGTGCAACCTTGGCACCGCTCAACCACACGTCATCCTCCGCAGAAGAGGCCGGAGTACGAGGGGAAGCACCGGCAGAGACCCCTACCGGGTCCACCTCAGGCTGGTCTGTCCTAGAGTAGGAACAGGTTCGTACCCCGCCAGGTGGTCCAACAGAGGACCTCTTCGGTGAATCGTGATGCAAGATAGAAACGAGCCTGATGTAACAGGCCCTCTTCTCAGTTCTGCTGGCTCATCCACCCAAGTGGTATGGGAGCCAAAGTTTACATGTCCAGACTTTATTTGTAAAAGAGTACAAAAAGCTGGCGACTTTACTGTATGCACAAAACATGAATGTTCTGATGTATGTGAAATAAAGTCAAAAGGTTGTTGCACAAAAGACAAAATAAAAATTCAAAGAACAGTTTTGCCCTGTTTCTTGACTCAAAAACAACAACAAAAAAAGACAACAACAACACAGCTCCCCTCTGATAACAATCGTTATGAAGGGTGGGGGCTACCACCCCATCTCCCTCGCGGTTCACGGGGTACTAGATCAGAACAATAAACCCCAGCAGGTCGCCATAGGACTGTCTGTAGCAGACAGACCCCGAGGTATCTGCAAACAGGTAAACCGGCTCTCACGAGTCCAGGTGAGGGGGGTCACACTTTTCAACCCCCGTACCGTCGGAACTCAGAGGGCCGACAATACAAAAATTCAGTGCTGGGCAGCGCTAATCCAAAAATTAGTTCCGCTATTTGTGACTGACCACAGCAAAACCAGGAACAAGTCTCCCCTGGGTCATTTTGAGTTATTTACAGAATCTGAAAGTGTGGGTTCTAAGCTATCCGATGATGCCAAACACATGGCACTCAAAAAGAAAATGATGATACAGCCATTTCAATGTTGGCAATATGCAAATAAGATTAGGGAGAAAACCGGCCTCAAAGTTTTAGAAGAAATTCCCCATTCCTGAAGTGTTACCTGGGGGTGTTAACAATTGCTGTTCATTTACATTAATTTGCCTTAACCCCAACCCCTAGCACTGACTATCAACACAGACTCTGCCTAGGAAGGCTTTCAAATCTGCATATTATTGGCTGAAACCAATAACAAGCAGTGGAAAAGCTCAGAAACCAGCCAAACAAAGACTGCATGTTAATCAGCGGGTGGTTTCCACATCCCCGATATGCAAATCTCGGCCGGCTCGTTTTTACTCTGAAAACAAGCTGAATTCTAACACAAAGTTTATCAGTTTAAACACTTCTAAAGTGTTTTTTAAAGCATGGTGTGGTTTCTTCACAACTTCAACTAGTATATTTTGCACAAAAAAAAAACGATTTTCACTGTTTTTTCAGAACTTGAAGCTTTTATTGATTTTTTTCAGTTTGAGTGTGAGAGACTTGTTCCTGCTTTTCCCGTGGCCAGTCACATTTCCAAAGCACTTATTAATTTATTTAGGTCCGCAATTTCAAAAGCGCTTATGTATTAGCAATGCTAGCGAAAGCTAATGCTAACACGCTAACCCCCTTACCAAAAAGAAGTATACTTTAAGTATATGTTGTTAAGTATACTTAAGTATATAAAGTATATGTAAATGGTAAATGGTAAATGGAGCTTATTTATATAGCGCTTTCCAGCCCCCCTGTGAGGAGCCCCAAAGCGCTTTACAATACCAGCCATCCACCCATTCATTCACACATTCATACACCGGTAGTGGTAGCCTATCTTGCAAGGCGCCATCCAGACATACCGGGAGCAACTTGGGGTTAGGTGTCTTGCTCAGGGACACAACGACACATGGTGGGCGGACGCGGGATTCGAACCTCCAACCTTCCGATCGGGGGTCGACTGCCATTACCACTGTGCCATGGCCGCCCCTATGTCTCTAAGTGTACTTTTAAGTATACTCGCAGTTTACTTACAATATACTTTTTTGGGAGTAAATTGGCCCATTTTAAGTTTATTATAGTATACTTAAAGTATACTAGTAGTACACTTTTAATTAGACTTCCAGTGTACTTATAGTGTACTTCAAGTTCATATTTTAGTTTATTGAAGTATACTTAAAGTATACTAGTAGTACACTTTTAATTAGACTTCCAGTGTACTTATAGTGTACTTCAAGTTCATATTTTAGTTTATTGAAGTATACTTAAAGTATAACACTAGTATACTTTTCTTTATACTCCAAATGCACTTGTTATATACTTCTAGTTCATACTTTAGTTTATTACAGTATACTTAAAGTATACCACTAGTACACTTTTTCATATACTTCCAATGCACTTGTTATTTACTTCTAGTTTACAGTTTATTTTATCATTTAAGTTAAATTTTTGAATTTCTAAAACTAATACCATGTTGTCATTGTAATTGTTATGTTGCACTTGTAAGTTTGCTTAACAATACTTGCACAATACTATTTATATGCTAAAAATTATTTTTTAAAGTATTCTGAAAGATGTGTTTACAAAGTCATAAAACAAGGTCTTGAGAACTTCAATATTTTTATATAAAATTAAGGTGCAGCTCAAAAACAGTTTACAAAACAGCAGCATTTAAAATGAATCCCTTCCAAGTTTAAAAATTGAAAAGGAAAAGGTGCACATTTGCATTTCAAGGTGTAAACATAAAGTCCAGAACACAATGTAAAAATGTGTGCATTTGCTTAAACAAAGCAAAAATAGTGTCTCCAACTGGAAACTGAAGTCTTTCCTTTTCAGAAGGCATCTTCACATCTTTGGGGGGGATAAGAAAAAAAAAACTTCACCGGTAGTTGTTTATGTTGCTTTTTTTCTTCTTCTTATGACTCTTCGCACATCTTGCATGGTGGTGTCAGGGAACTTTGGCTTGGTGTAGACTGAAAAAAAAAAAACAGAAATTACTCCAATGTTATGTTATTCTATCATCAGTGTAATTACTCTCACATCAAATATATCCTTAAAATATGTCTCTAGGTTTCACGAGTGATAAACAATAACTTATTATTAAAGGGAACCACAATTACTTTTAAACATTTGACTTTATTTGATAAACTTTTATTTTAACTGTAAAAATACTGTAGGGTGGTTTAGTTTTGTACATTTTTAAAATATATTTTAATGTGTTAAAATATACTTTAAAAATTTACAAAACTAAACACCCTACAGTATTTTTTAAAGTCATTGTTTTACAGTTAAAACAATTACTAATTAAAGTCTAATGTTAAAAGTAATTGTGGTTCCCTTTAAAAAAAAAAAGTTATGCTCTCAGATATTTTTGATTTAACAACAGTGATGTACTCTGGTCGGACCACTTTTTTCAGTAACTAGTAATCTAACGCGTTGCTTTTCAAACTGCAGTAATCAGATTAAAGTTACTTTCTCCAAATTATTGTGCGTTACTTAGTTATTTGTCATTTTCTGTAGTACTGTAATTTAATTTTATTTCGCCAATGCGTCTCGGGGGGAGCGATAAAAAAAAAGACAGGAGTGACGTCAGTCTATGCGACCGCCCGGTGTCTTGTAGCACACGTTAGCATTAAGCTAGGTTTAGCATCTCGCTGCGGTCTCCTGTTTGTTTGGGAACGTTGTGACTTGTTAAAAACACGAGCGCACATCCAAAACGGTGTGTGGACTTTGTTTCACGGAGACTGGATCTGCAGCAGACAACACGTCTAACTTGAACGGACTTAACGACGTGATCCGAACGTGAACGAGGAGCAGCTTGTAAACACTGCTAACAGAGCAGCAGCAGCATTAAAACAGCCTTCAGGTAGGTCAGATCAGTCAATAACACAAACTGTAGGACATTTTAAAGCTCTGGATCTACGTCTGAAATGTTGTTGTTGCTGTGCAGGCTTTAAATTAACTGAGCGTCTCTAAAACGTCTTCCATCACGTCCATCATGTCAACACCAGCCAAAAAGTTAATCACTTTATGAAAAAACTGATGTCAACAAGTCCTGGAGCTGAATAAATCCCTGCCCTGATGATGACCGAGAGATCCAACCACAAGAAGAGGTATTGTTCTTTTATTAATAATTAACCTTTTTAATTTAAAATGATAATCTTATTAACTATTTTTATTTTTTTACCTGTTTGTGTTATTTCCAGTCTGAGACAGAGGAAGCAGCTGTCTTTTTCCTCTTGAGGGACATCCACCTGCAGCTAAGAAGCGTGTGATGATGACCCTGATGCATGCTCAATAATCCAGGTAGAAAAATCTAAAAATGCTAAGTCTGGTCCTCTGGACATTCAAAAAACAAAACAGAACAAAAAAAATTGTAGAAACGTTTTATCTTTTGTCCAAAAGACTTCCTCAGTCTGAGATGCTGTATTCATCTCAATCTTATAAATACTGTAGCACCCTCTCACAGTGGATGAACCAGTTTGCTGCTGACAGCTGAAACCAGCTGCTCACGGACCATCAGCCTAACAATGGATAGTTAGCAGCACCCTGATGGTTGTTTGCTATTCACAGAGGGCTGAGTGATACTAGCAATAACAGCATTGTAAGAGGGGGACAGTTGAACCCGGAGGCCTCCACCTCTGTTTAATGATGGATGGTTTCTTTTCACAAAGATGGCCTCCTTTACTCCTCTCTCAAACCATCGTTCCTCTCTATCAAGGATGTGAACATCTTCATCCCTGAAAGAGTGACCTCTGACCTGGAGATGAGTGTAGACCACAGAGTCCTGACCTGATGATGTTGATCTTCTGTGCTGGACCATCCTTTTGGCCAGTGGCTCATGCTTTTATTTATTTTCATACTGAAGGGATTTCTCATTAGGTGTTCGAATGACCAGTCTCTCTTAGAAAAATGATGAAGATTTATTGACAGAAACACAGGTTTACAGGTTAACAGAGTTACAGCATGAATAAGCAATTCTTTGTGCACAGAGAATTGTGAGCATTTTGACAGACCTTTCCTCGGCGAGGTTCTTCAAAGAATGCTGAAGATATCTGAGATGTTTTGGAGTATGAAGCTGCAGTTTGAGCTTCTCTGGTCTCTGATTGGCTCAGAGCATTGATAAGGCGTCCTGGAGCCTCTCGTGTTTGTCATTTCTATGACCTTGTAGATTTATAGCTGTGGTGAGAAGTCTCTCGAAACTGTGTTCTTTGTTCTGCTTATCTGCTCAGTAAGAGAGTTTTAGAAATGTACCATTAGATGTGTCCTGTGTGCGATATTAATGTAAATTAATGTCCAGATCCTAGTATGTGTGTGTGGTTCATAAGTACTACTTATTTAGTAGTATGATTCAATTGTTTGTGTGTCTGTGTGCTCTGATCTCCTCAGAAGGCCAAGAGAAGCACAAAGGGCATCTGCCCGCTTAGCATGTTATCTGCATCTGAACATCCTGTTTGTTAGATCTAAAAGTATGTCTTATAATGTTGTCTAATTGCATAAACATATGTAAAACAGTTGTGAATACCTTGATTATAAAGCACTTGTGTATTAATCATATACAGTAGTGTATTCGATTCAAATGAGATTAACATATAGAACTTCTAAACGTGTGTATTTCCCTTCACTCCCTCTCATGACCTATTTTAAATAATAGGTCAAAACAACCTGCACGCCACCAGCCGGATCCCCCGAAGAGGACCCCCACCTCAACACCACAAGAAAAATACATCACACCAAATAAAATCACCCAAAAACAAAAAATCAACCAAATCTAATGCAACCTCCATCTGACTCCAAAGTTAATCAATAACCCCAACACCAAAACAATAATCACAATCCACAAACCACTCCATCAAGACATAAGAGGGTAAATGTAATCAGCCCTTTAACCCCATCCTTGGAGTGCTCTGCCTGACCCCTCATCAACTCCACAGGTATCTGGACTCGGCCAAATACATGTGAACCCTCTCATCCGTCAGAGAACTGCGTCTGGCCCCACTCTGACTCCAAAATCAACCCTCCAGGTCAACATCCAAACACACCATCCACATCCCAGACTGACCCCATCATTAATCAACAAAACCATCTAAGAATAAAACCCATGCTAGTATCTATACCAGCCTAATCTACGAAATCATAAAAGAATAAATGTAATCATCACTTCAACGCCATCATCCCACCTGGAGTCCTCCGCCTAACTTCTCATCCCCTCTACAGGTATCCGGACTCAGCCAAATACCTGAGAGCTCCTCCAGCCGGCAGCGAACTGCGTCTGGTCCCTATCCGACCCCACAATCAACCAACCCGAACAACCTCGAACTGACTCCATCATCGCTCCTCACAACAAAAATAAAACATGAAACACACCGGAAAACAACAGGACATCATAGAATTAATGTGATTAGGCCAAAAGCAACACCTCTCCATTCCATCACCAAACATCCCCCGCCACTACAGGTATCTGTTCTCTGCCAAATACAGGTGAGTTTGTGCGGCAGGCGATGGCCTGCACCCCGCCTGCACCAGGGGAAACGCCGTCCCATAATCCTCCACCTCCTTGGAAGCAATCATCTTCGAGATCTTTGCCCGTGCACAAGGTGTCACACACCCCATAAATAGGCAGAACAGAACCAGAATCGCTAGTGGCAAGGCCAAGAGCTTGACCAACACCTGAGGCCATGACCCTCTCGTGAACCAAGACAGTGCATGCCACAGCCCTGTATGCGCCTCCTCCGTCTGATGCTTCTGAAGCTCCCTCAGATGGCGCAGGGCCACTGTCACCCTGACCTGTGGATCCGAAGCAGACTCATCAGGTATAAAGGTACAGCAGGTGTTATTATCAATCATCTCACACACTCCATTAATAGATGCCTTAAACAAATCCAGCAGCAATCTATGATGTAAAGACACAACATACATGGCCCACCGCTCTGCAGAGGTGGTCCCTAACGCCTGTACCGACTCATAAATGAACATCCCAAATTGGTAATCTAAAGCTTCCATGTGCAACAGGTGGTCCCCGACCTTCGATCCCGGGAAGAAGCTACGCTTCCATTCCACTGGGACCTCTGAACCCCAAGAAGACTCGAGCTGACTGACGTCAGAAGTCTTTGACCGTCCCACATAGTGAGAACCGTTACTCAAAGACACCAGGTACGACCCCTCTGTAACCGCAACCGGTGCACAGCACCCAGTCCAGTTCGCTGGCAAGGTCAGGAATACCTGATGTCCACACAGCCAGGCCAAGGCCTCAACCGGATACGTACCATTGCTGCTAGGCACACTCCTGAACTCCCTGCCCGGATGGTACACCGCTCGGCACCTCTCCTCAGGGAGTGACCCCACTACCACCTGATATGAGTCCTGATGATGGACGCGGTGCACACAGACAGGAAACTGTCCACTGGATGGCCATTCTACAAATTGAGCTAACACCATCGGGTGTGATAATGTACTCAATTTGCACCACTTAGGCTGACATTGCAGGTGCTCCATGTAGAATCCTCTGGAGCTCATCTGCAGAACACAAAATGACAACATCCGGTCAAGAGGTTTAATCGTCAATGGCCGCTGTGATTCCGTAACAGGAAGTGGGGTACAGATGTAAGACTCAGACCTGTGGCGGCTTCTGGCCAAGAACTGCGCATACCTGTACCAAGAGTTCCTCTGAAAGACTTCAGAAAAATTCATCGATAGATGACCCTCATCCTGTACCTGCGTCCATGCCCCCTGCCTGAGGACATCTCTCTTGCCCCTCTGATGAGGTACGGGATGACAGCTCGGATGACCTGGTATCACACAGAAATACTCCAACAACAGAATGATGGAAACGATAATCAATGACCCCACACCTGCAGCCACCATTAGCCTCTTCTGCCCCTCAGCCATGCTTGATCTAGTTCGAAATCCTCTACAGTGTCAAACTTTGAACCCTGAAATGTGATGAAACACAACAGAAACACAAATTACCCCCTTCTCAGTTAAATCTGCAGAACCTGAAAAGGTAAATACACATGAAAAGCAGTGTTGAAACCCAACCACCAAACGCATGCACAGTTTACAAAATCTTCTTTTTTCCGCTTTCTTTTTTATTTACATAGGAAATCACTGGAACCGCACCTGTAAAAAATACATCCTCAAAATGATTAAGTCACTCTCCCATTGAAGTTTGAACCAGAAATAAGAAAGTGGTCAAAAACCCCTAATATTTTATGATTTAAACGCTGAAATTGAAAAATTTAACTCCAAACCCTCGAAAGTTAGACCTGGTAATGAATTGAAATATGTGTTGTCCTGTTGATTTCTAATTCTAGATATAAGTAAGTTTAATTGACAAAAGTTAAAAGTTAAAGTGTAGCAGACAACTAAATTAAATCTAAGATAAGAAATAGGAGCAGAATGTAACACTAATTTAATATTAAAAGTGAAATCTACTATCAAATCTTAAGTGTGTGATCTTTAAAATGTGTGATTTAAAATTTAAAGTTTGAAATATTGATGATTCAATAATGCAAAATAGAAACACCTGTAAAGTTTAAAACACTGTGTCAGTCTTTCTGAATCGATTTAACCCTTTGCTTTCTGTTCTGTGTAGAGCTTTGTGGAAAGCTACAATCTTCAGAGGTCACGAGGGCGTTGAATCGCCACCACCCTATTCCTTGGGCTGCAGATTGCTCTAGGTGATAACCCAGTTGGTACTTTTCAAATTTCCCCGTTCCACTGGTCAAGCAAAACTGCCCCGACCCAAGAGAATGGCAGGCCCCCCTTCCTCTTCAGCTCCTCTTGCTGTGCTCTGCCTTTTTAAGCTGCAATCATGCAACTGGCCCTTCCCTCTCAAGGCAGCAAGGCAGACAGGCCTGGGGAACTGTTTCCCTATCGTTCTGGCCTCTTCTCAAAAGCAAGCACAAAGATGCACCTCAGGAAGACAGGTGTTTTCAGGAATCTCCACCACTCGAACCAGAACACCTCACGAACAGATGACTTCCACGGCAGAGGAAGTGAAACGATGAAAAGATGAGACCCACACCTTCCTCGAAGGATGAAGATGAAGGACAGCCCACCGCTCGTGTGGACCACCCCCTCCAGGTGCCGAGCCAACCCTCTCAGCTGTGCAGCTCCGACAGAGCTGCCTCACTCGATGTGATGACCTTTGAGACCCCTTTTCCGGACCCCTCTCTGGCTGTGGCTCTCCCTCTCTGGCGAGGAGCTAGTGATGTGCGCCTCGACAGCTCAGCTGTGCGCACCCCCTTTGGCTCAGGCCACTCTCTTCTAGAGGCCCTGAGAAGCACCCCAGGTGTCAGTGGACCTTCCGGCCTCGTTCAGGCTTTACACTCTCAGGTGTAACGGATCCAAAGATCTGTAGATGGAAGCTGGACAAACAACTATTAGTCTCTCAAAATACATTATATGCGACATTACAACAACCCTTATCCCCTATCTACAGATGACCTCAGCCCTAACGGCCATTTTGTAAAGCCCCAAATCAATTAATTTTAGTCTGTGCACAGATTACAGCCAATTTTCAAAAGTATACTAACATGTTGAGGCCTAAAGTATTTCTAACATTCACTAGATCTGCATTACTAAAATGTGTACCCTTATCTGATCTGATTTTTACAGGAAACCCATGACATGGAATGTAACAATTGATTAAAAAATTTTAGGACCGGTTTGCTGTCTTCTCTTCTAATTTTTTATTTTTATTTTATGCCCCTAGTCAGCCGGTGAGCGCGGCACACCAACCATAAATTTTTGAACCCTTTTACCGGTTCGAGCATGTCTGTACAACCAATTATTATCTCATGACCCGGTGTCATCACGGTCGAAAATTCCTTGTTCGCGCGACCTCCTCGTCTGTTGAGCCTCACGCAATGAACGCACGGCACAATGTTCTGATCAGAGAATTTTAAATGTGTGTGTGTCACCAGCTGAAATCCCCTTCAGCTGGTGTGCTCCACACGCGCGAGTTGCTGCTCCTCAAAATCTTCTTCTCTTCCATCTTCTGGATGGTCCAGCCACACTGTTTTTCTTCAGGAGCCGCCCCTGTTGACAGCAAGCTACAGAGGCCTCATCCCATCTCATGGCCCTCTCTTCTTCTGGTGTGACCATCACCATCTGACTCCAATTGATGTATCCCGATGCTCTTTTTGCTTCCAAATCAGCTTGACAGTTACATTCTTGATGTTTATTTATTGTCTGTGTGTTGGTTTTGTCAAAGCTGTGATACCATATCGCACGTCTGCTTCCTTTGCTGTCCAAAAACCCTCTCTTGTCCACTGAACGAGCTTAGTTAGTGCTGCACCCAAAGTTCACACAGAGCCCTGCCTCCGCCCTCTGCGCTGACTGTGTTACTCTTGCCGCTTCAAACCTACCATCGCGTCAAAACACTGATCTGCCTGAAGCCCCTTACCAAACCAGCACTATCACTGCTCCGCTTTTTTGTCCACGGAAACCACTTTCCTCACCGACCACCACGTGCGCCTTCTGTGTTTTTCATAATTTTATTTTATTTTATCCTGAAAATTTGTTCTCTCCTTGTCATCAACTTGTGCTCTCCTCATCTCTGAAAGCTTGTTCTTCCTTAATTGATCTTATCTGCACTGATTAACGATCCAATTTCTGCGGCATAGCTATAATCCTAAATTTCCACTCATCTGTTGTACACACCAGACTCCCAGAAACGCGTTCCCTCAAGGAGAACTGCCGTTATTTATCTAACCTTTAACACCCAATATGAATAATTGTGGTGACACCAATTTTACCTGTGAAAATATTCACAAACTCATTTTGCTGTGGCCCTCGGGATGAGAGCCTTGTTATTTTGTTTAAGAGCCCTCTGGAACCGGGAGGAGCAGGCAAACAGAGCTCACAGTTCAGTATTAATCTATTAATTATGTGACCTGCGGTGGCCTGTTCTATGTGTCATCATTAAATAATGCACTTTACGTTTGGACCCTGAGACTGAGGCCCCAGTGTGACCCCACCGATTCAAATGGTAGGCCGACGCCTTCACGGGTTGCTGGAATGAGTGACTCCTGACAGCTGTTCCACATGCTCATGCTCTGGTCGTGTGAGTTTGTCCATTGTCCAGCTTAGGTCAGCTTCAGTGACACGCCACCTCGTTCTGGTAGCTGTCTCGTGCAGGGTGCTCCCAGCCCTGATTTCACTTGATTTCACGTTGTGTTTGCTGACTTTGACATCTGTTTGTGTCCTGGACTGTTCTTTTGTTCAGGTCGTTGCCTTGAACTATGGCTGAGGAAGTTCATGGACATTCTGGTGTTTGAATGACAGTTCTGTGGTTTTTCTCCCTTTAACTGTCCTTGTCTTGTGTCCATTCATGAGTGAGAGGTCTTGCTCTCACTTGCTTGCAGCTGTCACTCTCAGAGTCAAAATGAACCATGCAGACGTCAACTTTATGCATTCAAATCCAATCGAGCCACCACTGTTACCCCAATCCCCTGACAAACGAAAAAGTATCATGCATTTTGGTTGAGTCCTAACTCATGGTAAATTACAATTATGCGTTCTGTAAGAAAAGAGGTCTGTCTGTCTGATGCTCCCCCTCCCCGCACTGTGTGCTGTCAGGCTGTAGGCTGAAAAAGAAATACGAGTAATTGTCTAATAATAACGCCAATAATATTACTAGATGAAAACTCAAAAGTGAAATCTTCTCGGCATTTGTCTCCCAGAGCACATCTCGTTGGATCTGGTCGGCACAACGTTTTTTCTTTCCCTAATTTAAAGTCAAAAGCAAAAAATTTATAAAACAGTTCTTACCATAAATTGAAAATGAATTTAACCTCGACCCAAGACTATGTAATCCAATCTGACTGTCCAATCTACATGTCATTGTTGATTTTTATTTTATTTTATTTTTTTACTTTATTTACCCAACCGAGGTCTGTCTGCTTGTTTTGTATATAATGTATATAGAAATCTGTCATATCCTGTTGGTTTTGAAATGTCAACATCTGTTTACTGTGATTGTAGTTTTCTTTATTTTCCTTTGATAAGTGCAAATGCCTATTGCCAATGTGACGTGTGCTGCTGACCACTTGACCAGGTCACCCTTGTAAAAGAGATCTCGATCTCAACGGGCTCTACCTGGTTAAATAAAGGTGATTGATTAATTGATTGATTGTTGATTTTTCTCTAGAACTCTCGTGTTCATCTAATTGATGCTCTGAAACTTCTCAAAGTAAGCTTTTTGCTCTGTGGCTGATTTCTAGATAATTTTCACCTCACCTGCCTAATCGTCTCTCTGGTACTTCCTCAACCTCTGAGTGGCCTTCCTGCACCTCTCTTCCAATATGAACCTTTTCATATCATTCCACATTTTTCTGGCTTTCTCCCTCCTTCAGTTTCTGCAATTTGCTTCAACCTCCTGTAGGTGGCGCTGTTTGACTGCTCTTCTTCCTGCCACCTGCTGCTCTGAATTTTCTTTTAAATTGAACAGTTCTCTGTGTGCCCTAATTTCTGTCCAGTGTCCGCAATTAAGAACAATTCTTCTAGAAGGTCAATCTGTTTTAGCTGTTCATCATAATTATTAATTAACTGTTGATAGTCTGCGACCGTTTTACAATGAGCTATCTCCGTTCCAATTTCATAGAGCTTTTGTTTGTCTTGTTTAAATCTGGTTAGGACTAAATTAGCTAAATTTCCTGTTGATCCGTCTGCTTTCTCATCAATTTTTGATGCAGGTTCGCTCCACTTGTTACCCCTCTCTGTTTTTATCGTTGGTAAAAGTCTGATATTTGCTCGGATCCTAAGCAATAGCTCAAAAATGTCTCCTTGTTCCTGCATTTGTTTACCTTGCATGTGCGCCATGATCGCCTTCACGCAACCTCATTCACCCAAAATGTTTATTCCCCATCCGTTCTCACATGCACTTGAGATCTCTTGTAAAAACACAGTAAAAAGTCTGAAACAATTCTGAGGTGAAAACCTCTGTGTTCAGGCTTATTTCTATGTTGATCAACAGCTCCCTCTGGCGGACAAAATTATGGCAGCACCATTCACCACTGGAAGAAAAAAGAAAACTTCACTTCACACTCACTTCACTCTCTCTGAGTCGACACAAACAATTAATGACAATCAAAAACACCGAAAATGGATATATATATACAAAGACACCCCCCTTTTGACATTAATTGACACGAATAGACAAAAGAAACGAGAAAAAGGCATGCAAAACGGCCGAAACTCAAAATCCAATCAGCACCGCCCCAATCAATGGACAAGCGGGCCCCACCCAGTCTCCAGTGCGATTCCACCACGGCGAGTAGCAAGGTCGCCGCAGGGCACAGCTGGCAGACGGTCCTAACACGTGACCGCGATGTATTCCCGCGATACACCGCCGCACGGAGGTCCACTTCCCTCAGTGGCTTCCGGTCTGACCCGCGACAGACCAGGCAACGGGTCGCTCGGCAACCAAAAACAGGCGGCACGGGGTGATCACGCACGCAGTGACGTCCCAGGAAGTCGGGAGCTCCCCTAACGTGGTACGTGCAACAGAACATCCCCGCGAGTCCAGCCACTCTGATTGAAACGAGCGCACCCGGAAACGCCCGATGAACACGTAGCGACGCGCGCACGCCTCCCCCCTCTGGCCTCGGGCGGACGGTAACCCCCCCGCCCGTGACCAGCGGCAGCGAAACACATGACACAGACGACGTTCGACGTATGATCCCCCAAAAAACAAGTACACAAGCCCAATTCCTGCAACCTCCCTTGGATTGCTTTTCTCCTTTTTCCACTACAGACCTATTCGGTCACCGCCCCCAGTGCGATTCCACTGCGCTAATCCGCAAGTTCAGCGCAAGGCACACTGGGAGCTGTAGTTTTCACCTCACTCGTGAACATCCGGCGACCCCCCCACGACGCCAGGCATCGGTTACGTACGACCTTCAAAACAAGCGGCAGCCGTTTGAACTACTCATGAGCGGACATGAAACAAGTTGAACGACCTCTTCCAGCTACTCAAAGGATCGAACGCTCCGGAAACGCTTTTCTAAACAAGACAGTGAAACAAGTCTCCGTGACTCCCACTAGTCACGCGGACGAACGGATCCGCCCCACGTGAAACAAGCGGCCACAACCTGCTCCTCACGGCTCGAATAGAAAACGTTTATTCCCCAAAAGTAAGTAATTAAAGCCTCAATGTTCGAGCACCTCGTGATTAAATGAAACCCGAACCACACACACACAACGACACACACGAAGGAAAAACCACGAGCACGCGCCCCCCCCTTCACGAGCACGCGCCTCGGCCCGAAACCGAGCTGCCGGGACCGTCTCGCACACACACACAAGCGTCTGTTCAAACTGAAACCTGTGTCGTCAGAACAAGCCAAATACGTATATTTAACTTTAACTCGAAGAACCAGAATTCATCACGAGGCTGGACTTCATCTGTTTGCAGTTGAATTTGGGACTGTGGCCAAATAGTCGTTTCTGTTTAATACACGGTCGACTCACCTTATGTAGTCATGTCACAGAGCTCCACTGCAATACATCTGAAGAAAGTCATCGTCGCACCCTCCAAATCAGAGAAAGAGACAAGGCCAGACGTCCGGGGTCACCATGTTGAAGGGATTTCTCATTAGGTGTTCGAATGACCAGTCTCTCTTAGAAAAATGATGAAGATTTATTGACAGAAACACAGGTTTACAGGTTAACAGAGTTACAGCATGAATAAGCAATTCTTTGTGCACAGAGAATTGTGAGCATTTTGACAGACCTTTCCTCGGCGAGGTTCTTCAAAGAATGCTGAAGATATCTGAGATGTTTTGGAGTATGAAGCTGCAGTTTGAGCTTCTCTGGTCTCTGATTGGCTCAGAGCATTGATAAGGCGTCCTGGAGCCTCTCGTGTTTGTCATTTCTATGACCTTGTAGATTTATAGCTGTGGTGAGAAGTCTCTCGAAACTGTGTTCTTTGTTCTGCTTATCTGCTCAGTAAGAGAGTTTTAGAAATGTACCATTAGATGTGTCCTGTGTGCGATATTAATGTAAATTAATGTCCAGATCCTAGTATGTGTGTGT
>JBBPBX010053081.1:13927-23970 GCA_038048925.1 Garcialebias charrua
AGCACCTTCATTAAAGCAGGAGTTTTTGTTTGATTCATCAAAACGTCTGCAGAGGATTATTGGTTCTTGTGTTTGTTGTATTTTAGGGTCATCAGGTTGAGGTGCGGTCCCACGGGGGACACGTTACAGGTCTGGGCACGATCCATGGCAACGTGGACATCAACACAAGAGGAGACGGTGTGAGTAGAGGGGTTTTTCCAAGTTCTTATTCTTATTGTCATCAGCCAGGGGGCAGCAGCTGCTTGATGAAAGATTCAGCAGCAACAAAAAAGTATGAGTCAGTCCAAGTGTTGTTGTTTTTTTCTCCAGTGGGTGAATGTTAAAAAGCTCCAGGGCACAACAATGAACGTTTCAACAGAACATGGGTCTCTGAAGGTCAAAGCCATCTATGCTGAGTCCAACAGTGTCTCCTCCTGCTCTGGGCCAGTTGAACTGGGTCATGTTCACGGTGAGCTGTGTCCACCTCGTACCTCTAAACATCATGATTTAATAGGAAACTGGTGGCTTGTGTTACATATGAACTCAGCGCAGACTGAAGCTAAAACTAAAAGTAATTAAGTTCAGGAAGTCCAGGTTTGCAAACTGAAATGTGACTCTAAGTTGACAGAGTAATTACATGAAGAGCACAAAGCAGCTTAAATTTTAATTAATGGTCAGTTCCTCTAATAAACATTAGTGAACCCAGTTAAATCGACGTACGTCATTAACCTCCACGTGAATTAAGAAAATAGATGAACATAATGTTTAAAGAAACTAAGACACAAGGAGAAATGTTGTTTTGACACCAAAGTAAATTCTGGTTCACATGTGCTTTACATTTCTTGGTAAACCTGGATCATGGTTCATATTTGGCTCAGATCCCAGGACAGTTGATTTAAATGCAATGTGGTCTCAATTGATCACATATTTTCCAAATATTTTGTTTTGTGATGGCTATAAAGTTTACTTTTAAAAACTAAATCTTTGATCACAAAGTCAAATCACTGTGATGTAAAAAAGGAAAAAAAGACAAAAACTGCGTCATCCCTTAGGATTTTTAATTTACTCCTGATGCAAATGAGCCTGAAACATGTAGAAACAAACCCCGGGTCATTTCAGCTGTGTTGAACTGTGATTTGTTTTTGAGAGAAGTTGTTGTGTTTAGTAGATCCTGACGTTGTTGTCCTTCTTTAAAGGGAACACTACAGTGAAGAACGTGTCTGGAGACACAGTTATTGGTGAGCAGACTGGCTGGCTGCACCGTGACCTCTGTACGTTTTTATCAGAGGCTGGTAAAATTAAAATAAAACACCCGAGGCTCACTTTGTCTTTTGCAGATGGTTCAAACAGTTTCCTGAAAGTTTCCTCGAACGGCGGAGACATTGATGCGTATGTGGGAGACGGCGGTGCTGCTGAACTCCACAGTCAGGAAGGTGAGGGAACAACTAGAACAAGCGTCACGTCATACACCACGTTTCTTCTTTTTGTACAGCTACACCTGCTGGGTGAAATGATTTAAACCCCTGATTGTTTGTTTTATGTAGGAGCAGTGAGTGTGCGTGTCCCGGCCTCGTTAAGAGTTGGTGTGAATCTTTGCGGAGCGTCGGTGGAGATCAGCCCGGAGGTTGTTCTGCACGGAGTGGAACACAACACGGCTGACGGCTGGACCACACTTACTGGTGAGCTTTTATCTTTAATTGTGATGCTTTGTAATTACAAAGTTACAAAACACCTGAGGCTCAACACAGAACGTTGTGTTTCTATTTTTAATTTCCCCTCTCAGGCTGTCTGAACGGAGAGTTTCCAACCGACCGGTGGGTCAAAGCTCGAGCAGACCGAGGCCCCGTCAGACTGAGGACACAAAGCTGGTTCGAGTCCCTGAAACTAGGAAGCTAGAAGATGTGATTAAAGCTGTCGCTCCACCGGAGCTTTATTTTTTATATAAACTGAATGTTTTCAGCTTGAATCTGTTCTCAGGATGTACTCTAGTTTATTTAATGATTTTTAAATACTCTGCAAATGTCGAATCACTGCACTTTAGATATGTAACCCACTGGGTTTAAAAATATAAAGTTCTGCATTTGTTACATTTAGCTCAGACACTTTCAGTTGAAGAAATTAACAATTTGTTCATGTTTTTCTAGTTTCTATGTTTGACTGGAGATAAACTGGAACATGCTGGTGAAGATTCTCAGTCGTCCAGGACATGATAAATCAAAAAAGGTGCTCAATACAAGATCAACTGGACTTTATTTGTAACAGAAGACGTTTCGCTTCTCATCCGAGGAGCTTTATCAATTCAATGAACCAGACTGTGAGCGTGTGGAGTTATAACAGGAGTCGCGCACCAACATATGTAAATTGCAAGCTGAGGTAACATACATGTAAATTGACAGATCACACCTTAACAGTAGGGGGTTCCCTTGAAGTCTCTGACAGAAAACACACAATTGTATGTAAATTGACAAAAAACACCTCACAACCCAACAACAGAGGTTTCTCAACAAACTTTGCTAGTCTAATTCACAGACAAGACACCTCTGCTCCCATCCGGTGTAAAACGTTTGGGAATCAGCCCCAAAACTGAGTTATAAGTCTTGGAAAGTTGAAATCTCAGACCTCCTCCTCTGTTAAGACCAAATATTTATATGATTAAACTTATAATAGGGTGAATATCAAATATTGTTTTATTTTGATTATTACAGCTGAAACCACTGATGATCCAGCTATGAAAATGTAGTGGTTATTTAGACAGAATTTGGGTGAAATTTTGCACATAACGTTAGAATAAACATAGAAAATAAAACAGATGCTTCAAAGGGACTCATCTTTTTTAAACTATAAGTAATGTTGAATAATTATTAGATGGATACATTAATTAAAGCAGTACCAATCAGTGCTCTGTGGACAACGTGAACGGGTTCCATCACGTCCTCCTCGGTCCTCACAAGTCGCGGCTTCCCACCTGCTTCCTCGTTGGTAAGGCTTCATTAAATACGGCTGCAGACATAAATTAGAACCTGCTGTTTATTGTTTAACCCCCTGAAATAACTTTGGCTTCCCAAACTGAATAAAAATCGCTCTATTCTTCACTCAGTTTGCTAAATTCGTCCGGTTCTGTATCGGCCGCCATGTTGTTTACAAGGTGCGCACTGAGCCGAGTCTCATCTCCTTACGTCACGTGCCGTAAATGCGGAAGTTCTCTGATTTCTGTGGGCGTGTCCAGCGAGAAAATTATCATAACTTGTAATGAAATTTTAATATATTTATAATTTATTTTGCAAAAACGAACATAGTTCAATGATAATATATATATATATATATATATGTAGTGCAAAATGATTTATAGTTACAACATGATGTCAGTGCAGCTTTAATGAAAGATAGAAGAAACAAATTATTTTATTTATTTTGTCTATGGATTGTTTTATATATTTTTAATCATTGTATTATTTTGCTTACACATATTTCTTTTGGGTGTGTCAATATTGTGATCGTTTTCCTGAGACATGTTGAAAATCATGGACCTCCTAACTACAGACCACACATCTCAACAAAATCTTCCCCAAAAAGTAAAAAAAAGAAAAAAAAAAGACTGCCAAAAATAATTCAACCTGGAGAGACTCACACAACAAGAGAGAAGAATACAATTAAAAGGTTTTATTGATTAGGGTTTCTTTGGCGCTCGGGCCCCGGCGGAGGGCATGCATGCCGGACCGCTGAGAGCTTGAATGTCCGGCATAGGGAGATAGATTATGGATATCCCCCCCCCCCCGGGACCCGAACCCGGTGGCGAAGTCGGGGATCGTAGTCATCCAACTTATCCCACCGGTACGTGTATGTTGTTCATCCATCGGTCGTTGGTTCCGGTTAACCCTGAGACAAACCCCATCGCAGAACTCCCATCCTGAGCAAGCATGAAGCGACAGTGGGAAGGAAATCTCCCTTATGAGGAAGAAACCTCCAGCAGAACCAGGCTCAGGACAAGCTGCCATCTGCATTGACCGGCTGGGTTTCAGGGAACAGGAAGCAGGAATGTACACAGTCGTGGGACTGCACTAGGCCCCCTAGCGGCCGAAAGTGGTACTGCGCCATTTTCTGCCAAAGTGAAAAAGGGTCATAACTGAGGCAAAAATTGGTCTAAAAATATGGGGGGGGAAATCCATAAATAGGTCGCACTGGTGTATAGGTCGCAGGCCTTGAAAAAACCCATAAAAAGGTGCGACCTATACACCGGAAAATACGGTAAATGTATTTCCCTGTATGTGCTCCAGCTGCAATGAACCCGGTGACCTGGTAGGAGGAGCCTAGTAGATTGTAGTTTCCGGGTCTCGTCCGTCCTCTCATGCTGTTGCCAGATATGCGATAATAAATCTAGTTTTTAGTGTCTACAATACATAAGAAGTAGTTTCATCAAACAAACCTAAACATAAAATAGTTTTGGTATTTCCGCACACTAAAAAGGTTTAATCCCACTGTCAGCAGGTAGCGTCACTCAGCGGAGTCTGAGCGTGAAATTGTCCAGATACACCACATCACGGAGGAATAAATGACCAAGAGTCAGCGTTCTCGTTTGTTCACCACAAAGGGAATGACTCCAAGGGTTTTATTGTTTGACACGTCACCTTATATACACACATCCTCACGTGAACTTAATTACACACCGGAAGTACGTGTCCCTTCAAAATAAAACATGTCTTGACAAATGAAAGCATATTTGTTCCACTCAACACCCCTACTTGCGTTCATTTTGTCAAAATCCATCAGTCAGTCAAAAACAATCAATAACAAACAGTATCAAACAAAATATTATTTACATTCTCCACTTTCTCAGCATCTTCATTGCAGTTCAGTTATTTTATCTACAAATTCTTCTTGTGACATTTTACATAGTTTTCTGTATGTTCAAAATGGATCTGTATGTTCAAAATGGATCACAACGAAAATAGTATGCCCACCAGTATTTTCTTTACATATACCCATCAAAACCCCTACTGCTTTCTTATCTTCTGACAATGTTATACATGTTTCGCTTATACAAAAACACATTTTGGACGATCTTAATGTAAAATATATCTCAATATAAAAGGAGCACAAAAAGAAGGCAGCCAATTAATAAGTTTATAATTAATGCATACATTCATTCATTTCTAACTTGTTATCTGTAACTTATCTGCACAATATTTACACTCCAATTATCTATCCTTCACTGGCAAAGTCGTTAGGGTAAAAATGTTATTTTCTCTTAAGTGAGTATATTTCTTCATCCATAGCAGCTGTTCATTCTTTGAGTTTGGTGACATCATAGCTTCATTTAAATGTTTTAAATGTTTTAAGTAGGTCATATGTTAATCTGTAACGGTAGTCTATGTTGGTTACGTGGTTTTCTTCTATTGCACTTGTTACATATTCATTATTTTCTTATTCTAGAAGGATACTGTCTGTCTTCTAATTCGCCACTAGGTGGTGCCAGGTCGTTTACTTCTGGTTGATCTGAGCTCATTTCCTGTGATTCTGAATCTAACTGCTCTTTAGTCCTAAAGTCCTACTCACATTACATTTTCTCTCAGTTGGATGATATCATTATTTTCGTCATCATAAGACTCATTCTGTGTTTGACCATCATTATTTTAATCAAGAATTTAACCAATCGGCATTTTTGCACCTTTGTGTTCTCTGGAAAATAAATCCAATATGCAGGACTGTTATTATAAATATCTTTTGTGCATTTTGCATCGTGTTTTCCTTGTTTCTTAACAGTTCTTTGTAACCTTTAGATATGATTTCTGTACCATTATCCGACCTTATACTTATTATTTACCCATATGGTGCTGTATCAGCCAAAAAGAATTTCTTTATAATTATATATCTGAACAGTATCTCTTATTTTTGAGAAAATAAACAAACATTGCACCGGAAAAAATCATCAGTGAATATTAAAGCGTATTTATGCCCATCAACTACATTTTGCAATTTTTAAAATATTACTATGGTTGCAGTGTCCCAATATCTCGTGCCAATCAAAAGTTTTATTGCACTCATCATACTCACATTCGGTTTTGAGGTAGTACAGTCTGTCATTAAATCTGTTGGGCCTGATGCTCCTTCATCCTAGACTGCTGCAGCTGCTTGGATCAGCTGCTCATTCATCTGTGTCTTTCAAACCTCAGCTCCTCATGTAGCATGGATCTCTCCTCATGTAGCACGGATCTCCTCATCATACAGCATGGATCTCCTCATCATACAGCATGGATCTCCTCATCATACAGCATGGATCTCCTCATCATACAGCATGGATCACCTCATCATGCAGCATGGATCTTCTCCTCATACAGCATGGATCTCCTCATCATACAGCACGGATCTCCTTCATCATGGACTTCTTCATCATGCAGCATGGACTTCTTCATCATGCATTACTTTGTGTTTTCGTCCCCTACTGTCCATCAAAGCACTTCTGTGTTTCCTGTCCTCTTTAGCTTTCTGCAGCTGGTCTTTCGTCGGCTGGTTCATCCTCATCGTCGGCTGGTTCATCCTCATCGTCGGCTGGTTCATCCTCATCGTCGGCCGGTTCATCTTCATCGTCGGCTGGTTCATCCTCATCGTCGGCTGGTTCATTCACATCGTCGGCCGGTACTTCCTCGTCATCGGCCGGTACACACTCATCATCGGCCGGTAAAACATCCACGTCATCGGCCGGTAAAACACACTTCATCGTCATCAGCCGGTAAAACACTTCATCGTCATCAGCCGGTAAACTCACTTCATCGTCATCAGCCGGTAAACTCACTTCATCATCATCAGCCGGAAAACACATTCTTCGTCGTCGGCCGGTAAACACATTTCATCGGCCGGTAAACTTCACCCCAAGATGGTGTCCCAGAACTTTTCGTCTCTCACAGTCCATAATTGCTTTCATCTCCGTTGAAGGTTAGCCGCGCCCATCGGCTACTTGTATCGACGACGCGTTTCTTCATGGTGCTCGCTTAGCATTCAGTAGCCGCTCACCAAAAACGCTCGTCTTTATGACTCCAATCTCCAAAAGCTTCACCCGTGCTCGTCGTCATCCAGAGCTTCTCCGGGTTGTATCTTGAGCTCTTCCTGGAGTCCTCCTGGGTTCTGCTGGGCTGTCGCTGGGTTGTAGCTGGGTTCTGTCTGGGTTCTGCTGGGCCCATAACCTGTCAGCAGGTAGCGTCACTCAGCGGAGTCTGAGCGTGAAATTGTCCAGATACACCACATCACGGAGGAATAAATGACCAAGAGTCAGCGTTCTCGTTTGTTCACCACAAAGGGAATGACCTCCAAGTTTTTTTTTATTGTTTGACACGTCACCTTATATACACACATCCTCACGTGAACTTAATTACACACCGGAAGTACGTGTCCCTTCAAAATAAAACATGTCTTGACAAATGAAAGCATATTTGTTCCGCTCAACATAAATAATAATCAACTCCATCAGTCAAACGAAACTGTCATCATGCTGAACATGGAGATGTTTGTAACGTCACCCTGCATCTGATATTTTCAGCCCTGTCGTTTTTCTTGCAGTCATCCAACATCATGTTGCAGCGCAGCAGAGATCATGTCTGTGCTCTTCTTCCACTCCATGAAGTATCACCCCGAAGACCCACGGAACCCCAGCAATGACCGATTCATCCTCTCTAAGGTGACACACACCAACACCCCCAGGTGATGTTCTAAACGCTGACCTTTGACCTGTGTCTCCTCAGGGCCACGCAGCTCCTGTTCTGTATGCTGTCTGGGCAGAGCTCGGCTACCTGAAGGAGAGCGAGCTGCTTAACCTCCGAAAGGTCGACTCCGTCCTGGAAGGACACCCAGTGCCGGTGAGGTGACGTTCAGACCTGCTGCAGAAAATATTCAAATAAACATATGCATTAAAGTATCTCTTTATGTTTGTTTGGATTTTAATGCAACACATTTCACAAATCTGCATCATCACCAACTGTTTCACATCATTAATAAGAAAACTTTAAACTTATATGTTCAAGGCTGTCTTTATTTTTCGTTCTGGACCAATTTTGTGTATTTTCCACAAACATGAAACACAATTGCCAGTGAGGAATTCTACAAAGTTTATACGTTTAAAAATCCTTTATTCATCTTGGAACTTTTCCTTTAATATTTTGACATTTTGTAGCAAAAAAGTTCATAAAACATTCTTGTGCGCACCACTCAGTAAGAAGCGCACCAGCCATGCTGTACATTTTTAAATGTGTTCATACAGACAAGCTGTTTGCAGGTGCAGCAGTAACAAAGGTTTTGCTGAGCGATGTCCCCTGCAGCAAACATTACCACCCTGACGCTGACAAACTCATCCTCTTGTTTCATTACTCGTGTTTAACTATCTGTGCACTGAGTCCTGTGTTTAACTTCTCACAGTCTAAAGGATGAAATGCACGTTTTGCATGCCTGTTAACAGAAGCAGCAGTTTGTGGATGTGGCCACTGGATCTCTGGGTCAGGGGCTGGGGGCCGCCTGTGGGATGGCCTACACTGGAAAACACTTCGACAAGGCCAGGTAACGTTCACAAAAACTACACTCCCCTGTTGCAGAGTGAAAATGGGACACGCTGTGAGCATAACTTTAGAAATACGTGCAATAGGCTCACTTACTGTGCACAAAACATGCAGAGACATTCAAAGTTATGCAGAAGCACAGCAGCCTCTGCACTCAGGCAGAATGTATGAAATTATGCATGATATGAAGTTCACTGCGATGAGCTGTGCAGACGTGACATTTCAGCAGGAGCTGTGGATAAGATTCCTCCTGACAGTTTTATTCACTCATAATTTAATTTAGAAGTAAACAGATTCAGTATAATAAATGTATGCACTTTGTTGATAGTTGTGATATTCCAGCGAGCCCGCTGTGCTTTTGGACTTTTGTTCAGCTGCATGGAGCTGCTTTGAATTGTTCCGCTCAGTCTCCTTTGTTCTGTTGTGAACACGGTGGATTTCACTGACAAAAGTCAGATGCAGCTTTGTGGCCTGAAAGACAAAATACAATCCATGCACACAGAAAGTCACAAAAATGTGCGCGCTGAAGTCTCATCTTCATGAACAAAAATGTATATTTTGAGGACGGCACCAGAAGAGGGAGTCTCAGAAAGATTCAGTTTGTTAGAAATGCTGCACAGGACAAGCTGCTCTCTGCATTGTGGGTGCACTCGGTTGTTTCTGCTCTAATAATCACACATCCAAAAGCAAATTTGATCCATCGTCTCTCAGCCTCACCCACTTGCCTCATGTCTTGTCCAAAAAGGGAGAAAATTTGGTGTCGAGCTTCAGCACATCCAATGACGCGCCTCACGTTGAGCTTATAGTTAATACGAATTGTGTTTGTTTGTAGACGTGTCTTCTGCACGTCAAGCTGATTCACTGCAATCATGAAGCATAAGGAACCGTATCACTGGTTTTTATCACCTAATCTGAAGTTGAAGCTGTAAAAAAAAGCTGCTGCATTAACTCATCTAAGAGATGCACGCTGAGGTTAAACCGCAGGATCATCTAAATGATTTATTTTAGAACGAAGCAGAAAATTACTGTATACAGAACTATGTCCAAACCACAAACGAACAACCGGAGAAACAGGGATGAGGTGGATCATTTATTAAAATACGACGCGTGGCTGAACTTGTTGAATTTGTTCAGCAGCAACAATGAGACTGAAGGTGGTAACTGCTTCTGCTTCGTTGCTCTGCAGCTGCAAAACCTGAAACCTGACATCACTGGATGGATCAAACAAGTTCCTTTTTTCTCCACAGCAAACACAAGATTATTTATTTCAAAGATATAAAAGCTACACTTGGACCAGTCATTCTGTTAGTCTGTATTATAATGGGAATGAACTTATAGTTTTGGAATATGGATCTAATTTAGGTTTATAATTTGACCTGTTTTCATTGTTTTACAATGTAGCTTGATTTCATTTTGTTTTACATCACTACTTTTATTTACCTTTAATTTTATATGCATTTTATGTCTTTTTATTGTTGTGTGCACCTTATCTGTGGTTTGTCTAAAACAGGTATCTCTTGTAAA
>JBBPBX010053082.1:0-23970 GCA_038048925.1 Garcialebias charrua
CAGTTTAAGAAGCTTCACCAGTTTCTAACAGAGGAAGAGGAGGCCAGGCTGGCTGCTCTGAGGGAGGAAGAGGAGCAGAAGAGTGGACTGATTGAGAATATGGAGGCTATGAGCAGAGAGATGGCAGCTCTTTCGGACACAGTCAGAGCCACAGAGGAGGAGCTGAGAGCTGAAGTGTTATTTGTTCATTATTGATTTTATTAATAGTGTTATTATTTATCTCTAAATAAAAAAAAGTGGTCCTCCTTAATTTATATCGTCTGCAGAGACTCGAAGAAACACACCGACCACAGGTTCAGACCCATCGATGAAGCTGCAGCGGAACTCAGAGAGGATCTGCTGAGATCCATGAAACCACTGAAGGAGAAGCAGGAGGTCAAGAAGAAAGTTCAGTCTGAGTTTGATCAGACAGCAGAACATGTGAAGGTCCAGGCTCGACTCACAAAGAGGCAGATTAAGAAGCAGTTTAAGAAGCTTCACCAGTTTCTAACAGAGGAAGAGGAGGCCAGGCTGGCTGCTCTGAGGGAGGAAGAGGAGCAGAAGAGTGGACTGATTGAGAATATGGAGGCTCTGAGCAGAGAGATGGCAGCTCTTTCGGACACAGTCAGAGCCACAGAGGAGGAGCTGAGAGCTGAAGTGAAAAGAAACGTCCATTGTTAAACGGGGGTGGAGGCCTCCGGGTTCAACTGTCCCCCTCTATGATTGCTAGTATCACTAAGCCCTCTGTGAATAGCAAACAACCATCAGGGTGCTAACGATCCATCGTTAGGCTGATGGTCCTCCTTGATCATGTGAGCAACTGGTTTCGGCTGTCATCAGCCAACTGGTTGATCCACTGTGGGAGGGTGCTATTTATAAGACTGAGCTGAATACAGCAACTCAGACTGAAGAAGGCTTTCGGACGAAAGACGAAACTTTTGCTTCGTTTTGTTTTATTTTTTTGAATGTCCAGAGGACCAGACTTAGCTTTTTTAGATAAAATAAATAAATAAAGTATTTAAAAGTGTTACACAGATTTATACAATATTAATACATAATACAGATGGGTACATACCAGATACTGGTAGCATACTGGTTATATAACCGGTATGTATATTTTGTACCAGGCTATAGTATGAAGTGACATGTTATCCTGTACTTAACTGGTATGTACCTGGTACCTATGCAACGAAAGACTAAACATTTCTACGTTTTGTACCAGGCTATAGTATGAAGTGACATGTTATCCTGTACTTAACTGGTATGTACCTGGTACCTATGCAACGAAAGACTAAACATTTCTACGTTTTTGTTTTGTTTTTTAAATGTCCAGAGGCCAGACGTAGATTTTTAGATACATTAAAAAATCTGTAAGTTTTGTTTCTGTTTTTATCTCTTTTCAGTTATTCCCCGGTTTCTCACAAAGTCTCATATTTTGAACTGTTCTTTGAGCCAACATAGGGCCCTCAACCTTCTTACAGTGGTTGCATTAATTCTTTCTGGTCAGTTTTCCTTCACTTATGTGATTTCGGAAATTACGCATTACATCAGCTACTTCACCATTTGACCACTTTTTCTTTGCCATTCTTCTGGATCCTAGACTTGCTTGACTTTTTCTCTAGAAAACATGGAGGACACAGAAAAAAATCATGTATTTAGTATATGGGCAAGTCAACATTCATCAGAACTTTAAACAAAGTATTTATAAGATTACAGTCCGAGGGAAACTCATAAAAATCAAAATTAAAATTTTATTTTGTTACATGTTTTTCCCATGATGTAAACACATGGATTAGATGTCTTGCTCATGGAGCCCATGCAGCCCCTCAGTAAACCTTAATGTTTTGTGTGCAATATATTAAATTAGGTAAGAGTTACACTGTGGAGTTGAAAAAAACTGCTTACGAATGCATAAAAATGATCAGAAACGTGTGTCCACGTTTAGCTAACGAACTGTGGTGAAAAAACACAGAAAAACTCAGTATTTTTTGTGTTTTTTCCAAAAATTCACCAGCACTAACATGTTCAACTGAAGTTGTGTATGTTTGTGTGTGTGACTGTTTTGTGGTTTTTAAGGACAGTGTTTTGTCAGGACAGTAATGAGCTGTTATCTGATTGATTGTCTGATTGTTTATAGCGTATGACTGTCCAAACAAACAACTGTCCATAAAAACCACAATACACTCCTATACACACCTAATTGAACATTAAGGTTGATGAAACCACACGTAGCAAGTAATTCTGTTTAGGAACACAAGAACTAAAATGTACCTTGGTATTCGTGTTTAAAGGAAGTTGATCGTGCTTCTGGCTACCTGCGATCTCCTGACTCTGGACGTGCTCACATGACATCTGTAACAGATCAGTTATACTTATATTTAGAGGAAATTCTACATTTTGATGATAGCTGCTGTCACATGTAAACCAATAAACATTACATGATTGTTTTTGGCCAAAGTATCCATCTCACATAAAGGAAAGATGGATGGACAGAGTATTTACAAAACTCCTCTCATGATAGGTGGACTAAGATGAAATTAAAATTAGCTGAATGAAAGAAAACTATAAATTTAAAAACTGTGACAAATAATATTGAAGTCATATTTAACAATCCCTGCATTATTTATATAATTGATATCTATGTCATATACATACACACAAATATACATATATACATGTATATAAGCATATCATAAATGCATAGTCATGTACTGTACAGTGTATATACATATATGCATATACATGTATATATATGCATATACTGTACAGATAGACATATACATGTAAATATAACATGTTCTACTAAAATTGTGTGTGTTTGTGTGTGTGACTGTTTTGTGGTTTTAATGGACAGTGGTTTGTTAGGACAGCAATACGCTATAATCAGACAATCAGATAATAGCTCATTACTGTCCTGACAAAACACTGTCCTTAGAAACCACAAAACAGTCACACACAAAAACACACACAATTTTAGTTGAACATGTTATATTTACATGCCTATTACACGTATATGTAAGTGCCTATTTACATGTATATGTAAGTGCCTATATACATGTATATGTAAGTGCATATATACATGAATATGTAAGTGCATATATACATGTACTGTATATGCAAATGCATTTAAACATGTAAATGCATATATGTATATATACAAGAATATGCATATATGTACATATGCATAAACATATAGATGTATATATGCATAAACATACACATGTATATATATGCATATACATATAATGTTCAGATAGACATATACATGTAAATATAACATGTTCAACTGAAGTTGTGTGTGTTTGTGTGTGTGACCGTTTTGTGGTTTTTAAGGACAGTGTTTTGTCAGGACAGCAATACGCTATACAGTAATCAGACAATCAGATAACAGCTCATTACTGTCCTGACAAAACACTGTCCTTAGAAACCACAAAACAGTCACACACACAAACACACACAATTTGAGTTGAACATGTTATATTTACATGCCTATTACACGTATATGTAAGTGCCTATTTACATGTATGTGTAAGTGCATATATACATGTATATGTAAGTGCATATATACATGTACTGTATATGCAAATGCATTTAAACATGTAAATGCATATATGTATATATACAAGAATATGCATATATGTACATATGCATAAACATATAGATGTATATATGCATAAACATATACATGTATATATATGCATATACATATAATGTACAGATAGACATATACATGTAAATATAACATGTTCAACTGAAGTTGTGTGTGTTTGTGTGTGTGACTGTTTTGTGGTTTTTAAGGACAGTGTTTTGTCAGGACAGCAATACGCTATACAGTAATCAGACAATCAGATAACAGCTCATTACTGTCCTGACAAAACACTGTCCTTAGAAACCACAAAACAGTCACACACACAAACACACACAATTTGAGTTGAACATGTTATATTTACATGCCTATTACACGTATATGTAAGTGCCTATTTACATGTATGTGTAAGTGCATATATACATGTATATGTAAGTGCATATATACATGTACTGTATATGCAAATGCATTTAAACATGTAAATGCATATATGTATATATACAAGAATATGCATATATGTACATATGCATAAACATATAGATGTATATATGCATAAACATATACATGTATATATATGCATATACATATAATGTTCAGATAGACATATACATGTAAATATAACATGTTCAACTGAAGTTGTGTGTGTTTGTGTGTGTGACTGTTTTGTGGTTTTTAAGGACAATGTTTTGTCAGGACAGTAATGAGCTGTTATCTGATTGATTGTCTGATTGTTTATAGCGTCTGACTGTCCAAACAAACAACTGTCCATAAAAACCATAGTACACTCCTATACACACCTAATTGAACATTAAGGTTGATGAAACCACACGTAGCAAGTAATTCTGTTTAGGAACACAAGAACTAAAATGTACCTTGGTATTCGTGTTTAAAGGAAGTTGATCGTGCTTCTGGCTACCTGCGATCTCCTGACTCTGGACGTGTTCACATGACATCTGTAAGAGATCATTTATACTTATATTTAGAGGAAATTCTACATTTTGATGATAGCTGCTGTCACATGTAAACCAATAAACATTACATGATTGTTTGTTTTTGGCCCAAGTATCCATCTCACATAAAGGAAAGATAAATGGACAGAGTATTTACAAAACTCCTCTCATGATAGGTGGACTAAGATGAAATTAAAATTAGCTGAATGAAAGAAAACTATAAATTAAAAAACTGTGACTAATAATATTGAAGTCATACTTAACAATCCCTGCATTATTTATATAATTGATATCTATGTCATATACATACACACAAATATACATATATACATGTATATAAGCATATCATAAATGCATATTCATGTACTGTACAGTGTATATACATATATGCATATAAATGTATATATGCATATCAGATAGACATATACATGTAAATATAACATGTTCTACTAAAATTGTGTGTGTTTGTGTGTGTGACTGTTTTGTGGTTTTAATGGACAGTGGTTTGTTAGGACAGCAATACGCTATAATCAGACAATCAGATAACAGCTCATTACTGTCCTGACAAAACACTGTCCTTAGAAACCGCAAAACAGTCACACACACAAACACACACAATTTGAGTTGAACATGTTATATTTACATGCCTATTACACGTATATGTAAGTGCCTATTTACATGTATGTGTAAGTGCATATATACATGTATATGTAAGTGCATATATACATGTACTGTATATGCAAATGCATTTAAACATGTAAATGCATATATGTATATATACAAGAATATGCATATATGTACATATGCATAAACATATAGATGTATATATGCATAAACATATACATGTATATATATGCATATACGTATAATGTACAGATAGACATATACATGTAAATATAACATGTTCAACTGAAGTTGTGTGTGTTTGTGTGTGTGACTGTTTTGTGGTTTTTAAGGACAGTGTTTTGTCAGGACAGCAATACGCTATACAGTAATCAGACAATCAGATAACAGCTCATTACTGTCCTGACAAAACACTGTCCTTAGAAACCACAAAACAGTCACACACACAAACACACACAATTTGAGTTGAACATGTTATATTTACATGCCTATTACACGTATATGTAAGTGCCTATTTACATGTATGTGTAAGTGCATATATACATGTATATGTAAGTGCATATATACATGTACTGTATATGCAAATGCATTTAAACATGTAAATGCATATATGTATATATACAAGAATATGCATATATGTACATATGCATAAACATATAGATGTATATATGCATAAACATATACATGTATATATATGCATATACATATAATGTACAGATAGACATATACATGTAAATATAACATGTTCAACTGAAGTTGTGTGTGTTTGTATGTGTGACTGTTTTGTGGTTTTTAAGGACAGTGTTTTGTCAGGACAGTAATGAGCTGTTATCTGATTGATTGTCTGATTGTTTATAGCGTCTGACTGTCCAAACAAACAACTGTCCATAAAAACCATAGTACACTCCTATACACACCTAATTGAACATTAAGGTTGATGAAACCACACGTAGCAAGTAATTCTGTTTAGGAACACAAGAACTAAAATGTACCTTGGTATTCGTGTTTAAAGGAAGTTGATCGTGCTTCTGGCTACCTGCGATCTCCTGACTCTGGACGTGTTCACATGACATCTGTAAGAGATCATTTATACTTATATTTAGAGGAAATTCTACATTTTGATGATAGCTGCTGTCACATGTAAACCAATAAACATTACATGATTGTTTGTTTTTGGCCCAAGTATCCATCTCACATAAAGGAAAGATAAATGGACAGAGTATTTACAAAACTCCTCTCATGATAGGTGGACTAAGATGAAATTAAAATTAGCTGAATGAAAGAAAACTATAAATTAAAAAACTGTGACTAATAATATTGAAGTCATACTTAACAATCCCTGCATTATTTATATAATTGATATCTATGTCATATACATACACACAAATATACATATATACATGTATATAAGCATATCATAAATGCATATTCATGTACTGTACAGTGTATATACATATATGCATATAAATGTATATATGCATATCAGATAGACATATACATGTAAATATAACATGTTCTACTAAAATTGTGTGTGTTTGTGTGTGTGACTGTTTTGTGGTTTTTAAGGACAGTGTTTTGTCAGGACAGCAATACGCTATACAGTAATCAGACAATCCGATAACAGCTCATTACTGTCCTGACAAAACACTGTCCTTAGAAACCACAAAACAGTCACACACACAAACACACACAATTTGAGTTGAACATGTTATATTTACATGCCTATTACACGTATATGTAAGTGCCTATTTACATGTATGTGTAAGTGCATATATACATGTATATGTAAGTGCATATATACATGTACTGTATATGCAAATGCATTTAAACATGTAAATGCATATATGTATATATACAAGAATATGCATATATGTACATATGCATAAACATATAGATGTATATATGCATAAACATATACATGTATATATATGCATATACGTATAATGTACAGATAGACATATACATGTAAATATAACATGTTCAACTGAAGTTGTGTGTGTTTGTGTGTGTGACTGTTTTGTGGTTTTTAAGGACAGTGTTTTGTCAGGACAGCAATACGCTATACAGTAATCAGACAATCAGATAACAGCTCATTACTGTCCTGACAAAACACTGTCCTTAGAAACCACAAAACAGTCACACACACAAACACACACAATTTGAGTTGAACATGTTATATTTACATGCCTATTACACGTATATGTAAGTGCCTATTTACATGTATGTGTAAGTGCATATATACATGTATATGTAAGTGCATATATACATGTACTGTATATGCAAATGCATTTAAACATGTAAATGCATATATGTATATATACAAGAATATGCATATATGTACATATGCATAAACATATAGATGTATATATGCATAAACATATACATGTATATATATGCATATACATATAATGTACAGATAGACATATACATGTAAATATAACATGTTCAACTGAAGTTGTGTGTGTTTGTATGTGTGACTGTTTTGTGGTTTTTAAGGACAGTGTTTTGTCAGGACAGTAATGAGCTGTTATCTGATTGATTGTCTGATTGTTTATAGCGTCTGACTGTCCAAACAAACAACTGTCCATAAAAACCATAGTACACTCCTATACACACCTAATTGAACATTAAGGTTGATGAAACCACACGTAGCAAGTAATTCTGTTTAGGAACACAAGAACTAAAATGTACCTTGGTATTCGTGTTTAAAGGAAGTTGATCGTGCTTCTGGCTACCTGCGATCTCCTGACTCTGGACGTGTTCACATGACATCTGTAAGAGATCATTTATACTTATATTTAGAGGAAATTCTACATTTTGATGATAGCTGCCGTCACATGTAAACCAATAAACATTACATGATTGTTTGTTTTTGGCCCAAGTATCCATCTCACATAAAGGAAAGATAAATGGACAGAGTATTTACAAAACTCCTCTCATGATAGGTGGACTAAGATGAAATTAAAATTAGCTGAATGAAAGAAAACTATAAATTAAAAAACTGTGACTAATAATATTGAAGTCATACTTAACAATCCCTGCATTATTTATATAATTGATATCTATGTCATATACATACACACAAATATACATATATACATGTATATAAGCATATCATAAATGCATATTCATGTACTGTACAGTGTATATACATATATGCATATAAATGTATATATGCATATCAGATAGACATATACATGTAAATATAACATGTTCTACTAAAATTGTGTGTGTTTGTGTGTGTGACTGTTTTGTGGTTTTTAAGGACAGTGTTTTGTCAGGACAGCAATACGCTATACAGTAATCAGACAATCCGATAACAGCTCATTACTGTCCTGACAAAACACTGTCCTTAGAAACCACAAAACAGTCACACACACAAACACACACAATTTGAGTTGAACATGTTATATTTACATGCCTATTACACGTATATGTAAGTGCCTATTTACATGTATGTGTAAGTGCATATATACATGTATATGTAAGTGCATATATACATGTACTGTATATGCAAATGCATTTAAACATGTAAATGCATATATGTATATATACAAGAATATGCATATATGTACATATGCATAAACATATAGATGTATATATGCATAAACATATACATGTATATATATGCATATACATATAATGTACAGATAGACATATACATGTAAATATAACATGTTCAACTGAAGTTGTGTGTGTTTGTGTGTGTGACTGTTTTGTGGTTTTTAAGGACAGTGTTTTGTCAGGACAGTAATGAGCTGTTATCTGATTGATTGTCTGATTGTTTATAGCGTCTGACTGTCCAAACAAACAACTGTCCATAAAAACCATAGTACACTCCTATACACACATAATTGAACATTAAGGTTGATGAAACCACACGTAGCAAGTAATTCTGTTTAGGAACACAAGAACTAAAATGTACCTTGGTATTCGTGTTTAAAGGAAGTTGATCGTGCTTCTGGCTACCTGCGATCTCCTGACTCTGGACGTGTTCACATGACATCTGTAAGAGATCATTTATACTTATATTTAGAGGAAATTCTACATTTTGATGATAGCTGCTGTCACATGTAAACCAATAAACATTACATGATTGTTTGTTTTTGGCCAAAGTATCCATCTCACATAAAGGAAAGATGGATGGACAGAGTATTTACAAAACTCCTCTCATGATAGGTGGACTAAGATGAAATTAAAATTAGCTGAATGAAAGAAAACTATAAATTTAAAAACTGTGACTAATAATATTGAAGTCATACTTAACAATCCCTGCATTATTTATATAATTGATATCTATGTCATATACATACACACAAATATACATATATACATGTATATAAGCATATCATAAATGCATATTCATGTACTGTACAGTGTATATACATATATGCATATAAATGTATATATGCATATCAGATAGACATATACATGTAAATATAACATGTTCTACTAAAATTGTGTGTGTTTGTGTGTGTGACTGTTTTGTGGTTTTTAAGGACAGTGTTTTGTCAGGACAGCAATACGCTATACAGTAATCAGACAATCCGATAACAGCTCATTACTGTCCTGACAAAACACTGTCCTTAGAAACCACAAAACAGTCACACACACAAACACACACAATTTGAGTTGAACATGTTATATTTACATGCCTATTACACGTATATGTAAGTGCCTATTTACATGTATGTGTAAGTGCATATATACATGTATATGTAAGTGCATATATACATGTACTGTATATGCAAATACATTTAAACATGTAAATGCATATATGTATATATACAAGAATATGCATATATGTACATATGCATAAACATATAGATGTATATATGCATAAACATATACATGTATATATATGCATATACATATAATGTACAGATAGACATATACATGTAAATATAACATGTTCAACTGAAGTTGTGTGTGTTTGTGTGTGTGACTGTTTTGTGGTTTTTAAGGACAGTGTTTTGTCAGGACAGTAATGAGCTGTTATCTGATTGATTGTCTGATTGTTTATAGCGTCTGACTGTCCAAACAAACAACTGTCCATAAAAACCATAGTACACTCCTATACACACATAATTGAACATTAAGGTTGATGAAACCACACGTAGCAAGTAATTCTGTTTAGTCTAAAAAAGCTAAGTCTGGTCCTCTGGACATTCAAAAAACAAAAAAACAAAACAAAGCAAAAAATTGTAGAAACGTTTCGTCTTTCGTCCGAAAGACTTCCTCAGTCTGAGGTGCTGGGTTCAGCTCAGTCTTATAAATAGCACCCTCTCACAGTGTTACACAACCAGTTGGCTGATGACAGCCTGAAACCAGCTGCTCACATGATCAAGGAGGACCATCAGCCTAACAATGGATCGTTAGCACCCTGATGGTTGTTTGCTATTCACAGAGGGCTGAGTGATACCAGCAATCACAGCATTGTAGGAGGGGGACAGTTGAACTCGGAGGCCTCCACCCCTGTTTAATGATGGGCGGTTTCTTTTCACAAAGATGGCCTCCTTTACTCCTCTCTCAAACCATCGTTCCTCTCTATCAAGGATGTGAACATCTTCATCCCTGAAAGAGTGACCGCTGGCCTGGAGATGAGTGTAGACTGCAGAGTCCTGACCTGATGATGTTGATCTTCTGTGCTGGGCCATCCTTTTGGCCAGTGGCTGTTTAGTTTCCCCGATATAAGACTGATCACAGCCCTCCTGACACTGAACAGCATACACAATGTTACTCTGTTTTTGCCGGGGGACTGGATCTTTGGGATGAACCAGTTTTTGCCGTAATGTATTTTGAGGTTTAAAAGCCACTGGGACGTTGTGTTTAGAAAATAAACGTCTCAATGTCTCTGAAACCCCTGCAACATATGGAATGGCCACTGGTCTGGGTCTGGGTTCCTTCTTTTCACCTGATGGCTGGCTGGAGTCCATTTTGGGTTTCTTCTCTGCTTTCAGGAAGGCCCAGTTAGGATATCCACATTTCTCTAGAGCCTGTTTTGTGTGTGATTTCTCCTTCTGTCTGGCTCCTGCGTTAGTGGGGACGCTGTCTGCTCTGTGGTACAGAGTCCTGATGACTCCTAACTTGTGCTCCAGAGGGTGATGGGAGTCAAACTGTAAATACTGGTCTGTGTGGGTGGGTTTGCGGTACACCTCAGTTTGCAAATTTCCTCCATCAGAAAGGAGTCATCAGGACTCTGTACCACAGAGCAGACAGCGTCCCCACTAACGCAGGAGCCAGACAGAAGGAGAAATCACACACAAAACAGGCTCTAGAGAAATGTGGATATCCTAACTGGGCCTTCCTGAAAGCAGAGAAGAAACCCAAACAGGACTCCAGCCAGCCATCAGGTGAAAAGAAGGAACCCAGACCCAGACCAGTGGCCATTCCATATGTTGCAGGGGTTTCAGAGACATTGAGACGTTTATTTTCTAAACACAACGTCCCAGTGGCTTTTAAACCTCAAAATACATTACGGCAAAAACTGGTTCATCCCAAAGATCCAGTCCCCCGGCAAAAACAGAGTAACATTGTGTATGCTGTTCAGTGTCAGGAGGGCTGTGATCAGTCTTATATCGGGGAAACTAAACAGCCACTGGCCAAAAGGATGGCCCAGCACAGAAGATCAACATCATCAGGTCAGGACTCTGCAGTCTACACTCATCTCCAGGCCAGCGGTCACTCTTTCAGGGATGAAGATGTTCACATCCTTGATAGAGAGGAACGATGGTTTGAGAGAGGAGTAAAGGAGGCCATCTTTGTGAAAAGAAACCGCCCATCATTAAACAGGGGTGGAGGCCTCCGAGTTCAACTGTCCCCCTCCTACAATGCTGTGATTGCTGGTATCACTCAGCCCTCTGTGAATAGCAAACAACCATCAGGGTGCTAACGATCCATTGTTAGGCTGATGGTCCTCCTTGATCATGTGAGCAGCTGGTTTCAGGCTGTCATCAGCCAACTGGTTGTGTAACACTGTGAGAGGGTGCTATTTATAAGACTGAGCTGAACCCAGCACCTCAGACTGAGGAAGTCTTTCGGACGAAAGACGAAACGTTTCTACAATTTTTTGCTTTGTTTTGTTTTTTTGTTTTTTGAATGTCCAGAGGACCAGACTTAGCTTTTTTAGATTTTTCTACCTGGATTATTGAGCATGCATCAGGGTAATTCTGTTTAGGAACACAAGAACTAAAATGTACCTTGGTATTCGTGTTTAAAGGAAGTTGATCGTGCTTCTGGCTACCTGCGATCTCCTGACTCTGGACGTGTTCACATGACATCTGTAAGAGATCATTTATACTTATATTTAGAGGAAATTCTACATTTTGATGATAGCTGCTGTCACATGTAAACCAATAAACATTACATGATTGTTTGTTTTTGGCCAAAGTATCCATCTCACATAAAGGAAAGATGGATGGACAGAGTATTTACAAAACTCCTCTCATGATAGGTGGACTAAGATGAAATTAAAATTAGCTGAATGAAAGAAAACTATAAATTTAAAAACTGTGACTAATAATATTGAAGTCATACTTAACAATCCCTGCATTATTTATATAATTGATATCTATGTCATATACATACACACAAATATACATATATACATGTATATAAGCATATCATAAATGCATATTCATGTACTGTACAGTGTATATACATATATGCATATACATGTATATATATGCATATACTGTACAGATAGACATATACATGTAAATATAACATGTTCTACTAAAATTGTGTGTGTTTGTGTGTGTGACTGTTTTGTGGTTTTAATGGACAGTGGTTTGTTAGGACAGCAATACGCTATAATCAGACAATCAGATAACAGCTCATTACTGTCCTGACAAAACACTGTCCTTAGAAACCACAAAACAGTCACACACACAAACACACACAATTTGAGTTGAACATGTTATATTTACATGCCTATTACATGTATATATAAGTGCATATATACATGTATATGTAAGTGCATATATACATGTATATGTAAGTGCATATATACATGTACTGTATATGCAAATGCATTTAAACATGTAAATGCATATATGTATATATACAAGAATATGCATATATGTACATATGCATAAACATATAGATGTATATATGCATAAACATATACATGTATATATATGCATATACATATAATGTTCAGATAGACATATACATGTAAATATAACATGTTCAACTGAAGTTGTGTGTGTTTGTGTGTGTGACCGTTTTGTGGTTTTTAAGGACAGTGTTTTGTCAGGACAGCAATACGCTATACAGTAATCAGACAATCAGATAACAGCTCATTACTGTCCTGACAAAACACTGTCCTTAGAAACCACAAAACAGTCACACACACACAAACACACACAATTTGAGTTGAACATGTTATATTTACATGCCTATTACATGTATATGTAAGTGCATATATACATGTATATGTAAGTGCATATATACATGTATATGTAAGTGCATATATACATGTACTGTATATACAAATGCATTTAAACATGTAAATGCATATATGTATATATACAAAAATATGCATATATGTACATATGCATAAACATATAGATGTATATATGCATAAACATATACATGTATATATATGCATATACATATAATGTACAGATAGACATATACATGTAAATATAACATGTTCAACTGAAGTTGTGTGTGTTTGTGTGTGTGACTGTTTTGTGGTTTTTAAGGACAGTGTTTTGTCAGGACAGCAATACGCTATACAGTAATCAGACAATCAGATAACAGCTCATTACTGTCCTGACAAAACACTGTCCTTAGAAACCACAAAACAGTCACACACACAAACACACACAATTTGAGTTGAACATGTTATATTTACATGCCTATTACACGTATATGTAAGTGCCTATTTACATGTATGTGTAAGTGCATATATACATGTATATGTAAGTGCATATATACATGTACTGTATATGCAAATGCATTTAAACATGTAAATGCATATATGTATATATACAAGAATATGCATATATGTACATATGCATAAACATATAGATGTATATATGCATAAACATATACATGTATATATATGCATATACATATAATGTACAGATAGACATATACATGTAAATATAACATGTTCAACTGAAGTTGTGTGTGTTTGTGTGTGTGACTGTTTTGTGGTTTTTAAGGACAGTGTTTTGTCAGGACAGCAATACGCTATACAGTAATCAGACAATCAGATAACAGCTCATTACTGTCCTGACAAAACACTGTCCTTAGAAACCACAAAACAGTCACACACACAAACACACACAATTTGAGTTGAACATGTCATATTTACATGCCTATTACACGTATATGTAAGTGCCTATTTACATGTATGTGTAAGTGCATATATACATGTATATGTAAGTGCATATATACATGTACTGTATATGCAAATGCATTTAAACATGTAAATGCATATATGTATATATACAAGAATATGCATATATGTACATATGCATAAACATATAGATGTATATATGCATAAACATATACATGTATATATATGCATATACATATAATGTACAGATAGACATATACATGTAAATATAACATGTTCAACTGAAGTTGTGTGTGTTTGTGTGTGTGACTGTTTTGTGGTTTTTAAGGACAGTGTTTTGTCAGGACAGTAATGAGCTGTTATCTGACTGATTGTCTGATTGTTTATAGCGTCTGACTGTCCAAACAAACAACTGTCCATAAAAACCATAGTACACTCCTATACACACCTAATTGAACATTAAGGTTGATGAAACCACACGTAGCAAGTAATTCTGTTTAGGAACACAAGAACTAAAATGTACCTTGGTATTCGTGTTTAAAGGAAGTTGATCGTGCTTCTGGCTACCTGCGATCTCCTGACTCTGGACGTGTTCACATGACATCTGTAAGAGATCATTTATACTTATATTTAGAGGAAATTCTACATTTTGATGATAGCTGCTGTCACATGTAAACCAATAAACATTACATGATTGTTTGTTTTTGGCCAAAGTATCCATCTCACATAAAGGAAAGATGGATGGACAGAGTATTTACAAAACTCCTCTCATGATAGGTGGACTAAGATGAAATTAAAATTAGCTGAATGAAAGAAAACTATAAATTTAAAAACTGTGACTAATAATATTGAAGTCATACTTAACAATCCCTGCATTATTTATATAATTGATATCTATGTCATATACATACACACAAATATACATATATACATGTATATAAGCATATCATAAATGCATATTCATGTACTGTACAGTGTATATACATATATGCATATACATGTATATATATGCATATACTGTACAGATAGACATATACATGTAAATATAACATGTTCTACTAAAATTGTGTGTGTTTGTGTGTGTGACTGTTTTGTGGTTTTAATGGACAGTGGTTTGTTAGGACAGCAATACGCTATAATCAGACAATCAGATAACAGCTCATTACTGTCCTGACAAAACACTGTCCTTAGAAACCACAAAACAGTCACACACACAAACACACACAATTTGAGTTGAACATGTTATATTTACATGCCTATTACATGTATATATAAGTGCATATATACATGTATATGTAAGTGCATATATACATGTACTGTATATGCAAATGCATTTAAACATGTAAATGCATATATGTATATATACAAGAATATGCATATATGTACATATGCATAAACATATAGATGTATATATGCATAAACATATACATGTATATATATGCATATACATATAATGTTCAGATAGACATATACATGTAAATATAACATGTTCAACTGAAGTTGTGTGTGTTTGTGTGTGTGACCGTTTTGTGGTTTTTAAGGACAGTGTTTTGTCAGGACAGCAATACGCTATACAGTAATCAGACAATCAGATAACAGCTCATTACTGTCCTGACAAAACACTGTCCTTAGAAACCACAAAACAGTCACACACACAAACACACACAATTTGAGTTGAACATGTTATATTTACATGCCTATTACATGTATATATAAGTGCATATATACATGTATATGTAAGT
Organism: Garcialebias charrua; assembly: GCA_038048925.1. Taxonomy (NCBI): domain Eukaryota; kingdom Metazoa; phylum Chordata; class Actinopteri; order Cyprinodontiformes; family Rivulidae; genus Garcialebias; species Garcialebias charrua. Next base: position 16,192 of record JBBPBX010053082.1, read on the forward strand.
GCATATATACATGTATATGTAAGTGCATATATACATGTACTGTATATGCAAATGCATTTAAACATGTAAATGCATATATGTATATATACAAAATATGCATATATGTACATATGCATAAACATATAGATGTATATATGCATAAACATATACATGTATATATATGCATATACATATAATGTACAGATAGACATATACATGTAAATATAACATGTTCAACTGAAGTTGTGTGTGTTTGTGTGTGTGACTGTTTTGTGGTTTTTAAGGACAATGTTTTGTCAGGACAGTAATGAGCTGTTATCTGATTGATTGTCTGATTGTTTATAGCGTCTGACTGTCCAAACAAACAACTGTCCATAAAAACCATAGTACACTCCTATACACACCTAATTGAACATTAAGGTTGATGAAACCACACGTAGCAAGTAATTCTGTTTAGGAACACAAGAACTAAAATGTACCTTGGTATTCGTGTTTAAAGGAAGTTGATCGTGCTTCTGGCTACCTGCGATCTCCTGACTCTGGACGTGTTCACATGACATCTGTAAGAGATCATTTATACTTATATTTAGAGGAAATTCTACATTTTGATGATAGCTGCTGTCACATGTAAACCAATAAACATTACATGATTGTTTGTTTTTGGCCCAAGTATCCATCTCACATAAAGGAAAGATAAATGGACAGAGTATTTACAAAACTCCTCTCATGATAGGTGGACTAAGATGAAATTAAAATTAGCTGAATGAAAGAAAACTATAAATTAAAAAACTGTGACTAATAATATTGAAGTCATACTTAACAATCCCTGCATTATTTATATAATTGATATCTATGTCATATACATACACACAAATATACATATATACATGTATATAAGCATATCATAAATGCATATTCATGTACTGTACAGTGTATATACATATATGCATATAAATGTATATATGCATATCAGATAGACATTTACATGTAAATATAACATGTTCTACTAAAATTGTGTGTGTTTGTGTGTGTGACTGTTTTGTGGTTTTAATGGACAGTGGTTTGTTAGGACAGCAATACGCTATAATCAGACAATCAGATAACAGCTCATTACTGTCCTGACAAAACACTGTCCTTAGAAACCACAAAACAGTCACACACACAAACACACACAATTTGAGTTGAATTTGAATTTGAAACAATTTGAATCAATTTGAATCACTGCAAGTGGACAGGTAACATTAGACCTGCCTTCAAGAAGAACTGGACTAATGACGTATATTCTAGTATAAACGTCACTGAACTGGGAGCACCCACAGCACCACTAACACACTCAAAATGGATTCCACCACAAAGATTCAGCCAGAAGATACACACCACCCATGGCCTTATTGAAAGATTATTGAAAGATTATTGAAAGACTGTTCAGTACAGCAGGACATCTCCCTAAAAAACCAGACTGGACTCAAAAAACTGTGAAAACCAACTTCTTCTGAACTTGAACAATAAATTCTTGTATCAATATTAAAATGTATCAGTTCATGGGATGTTAGGAGACAAGAAATGTCTCGACACTCAGATCCAAGTTTTGAAAATGGTGTCAGGAATTTAAAATATTGTTCACTTTTGATCCATGGTTGACTGGACAATATTTTAACTAGAGTTGATGACAAACTGGAGGTGAAATGATCAGTGTCTGTTCCTTTGTCAGGTCTAATGCCGGGTTTCCACCAGACGCTTTTCGCGCTGCAAAAAATCTCCTACCGCACTGTGTTGGCTGCTTGTCAACAGATGTCTGTTCTCATCGAACATGTCTGCAGACACGCAGTGGGAGCAGCGGCTGGCTCCTTTTCCGTTTGTTTCTTCTACACCGGGCAGATAAAAAATCAGCTGTACATGAGCCTCGTTACTACTTGAGTGGATTTTTTATGAGCCAAACTGCAGCTCCTAAAGTCTTTGTTGAGATTAAAACATTTTTTTATGTTTGGGGTGACCGTACGCTCGAGCGGACAGCGGCAACTGTAAAAATGCCAAGTTTCTTACCGGAGGCTGTTTTCTTCATGGAGGCTCGATGGGTAAGTTTGAAAAGTCCAAAAAAAAGTCCTGTCGTTGTTGCGTGATCACATGGCAGAGTCTATCCCGATTGGTTGCTGCTAAGCTGCGAGCAGCAGAAGCAGGACAAATCGAGCTTCGACAGTCGCTGCTCGGAGGTGACGTGGGAGCGGAAAAAAGCTGCCACTCACTGCCGCGCTGCTTGAACTGCTGTAGATGCGCCGCATCCAACATGCCCGGCCACATAGACTTTCAATGTAAAGTGGCTGCTTCGGTGGCGCGAAAAGCGTTTGGTGGAAACCTGGCATAATGCTCCTTTTTTTCAGACAGATAACTTTAATTTAAACATGTTTACTGCAGTTAAAATGACACATTGGTTCTGCTTTGTGTTAAATAAAAACTTTCAAAGGTAAAATAATTCCTCTCTTATTTTGCTTAATGACATTTAACTCTGCATGTCATCCCTGAAATTCTGACACACAGAATCACAAGTCCAAGTGTGAACTGTGTCACAGAGTAAACACAATAAAAACATGTGTTATCTGCAGCATTGTTCTTTAAAATGGAAAAACACTATTAATGTATTACAGAAAATATGCGTACAGTACACACACTTAATGATACTGTAGACCATTGCATTAGGCAATACATTCAGCAAGTACTTTTACTTTAATACTTTAAGCATTTTTAAAAGCAAGTACTTATTTACTTTTACTTAAGTAAACACAATATAATGGTACATCTACTTTTACTAGAGTACATTTTTGTCTGTTTATTTGTACTTTTACTTATAAACAGTGTTTGAGTACTTTCTCCACCACTGGTCTCCAGCTACAAGTACTTGGGTGTGCACTTGAATTATAGCCTCAGCTGGACCAACAACACAACCAGCCTGATCAACAAAGTTCATCAGAGACTCTACTACCTCAGGCGGCTGAGACGAGCTGGTCTGAGTAGCCCAGTCCTCATCTCCTTCTACAGGTGTGCAGTGGAGAGCATCCTGTGCTACAGCATCAACGTGTGAGCACAGGATGCTCTCCATCGCACACCTGTAGAAGGAGGTGAGGACTGAGCTTCCCAGACCAGCTCTTCTCAGCCGTCTGAGGAAGTAGAGTCTCTGATTACCTTTTTTTGATCAGGGCGGTGGTGTTGTCTGTCTTCACCTCCTTCTACACGTGTGCCGTTGAGAGCATCCTGTGCTCCGGCATCAACGTGTGGCATGGAGGCTGCACAGCTGCAGAAAGAAAAGCTCTGCAGAGAGTGGTGAAGGCTGCACAGAAGATGTTGGAGTCAGTCTCCCCACCATCACAGACATTTACACCTCCAGATGCAGGAAGAGAGCCACCTGTATCATGAAAGACCCCACTCACCCAGCACACAAACTCTTTGCCCCACTCCCCTCAGGAAGGAGGTTGAGGAGCATCAAATGTAGAACCACTAGACTGAGGAACAGCTTCTACCCTGAGGCTGTTAGACTCATGAATAAATAAACAATTAGAAAACAGTAATTACTGCAAAACATCACAACATGCTGATCTGTTTTTTTGTTTCTGTGTTCATTTGTGACCATCTGCTCATACAGACTCATGTCCGTGCTGCTGTTTGTAATTATGTTTTCCTATTATATTAGGGCTTAGTGTATTTCTAGTTGATGTTTTTCTTAGTTATATCCTACATGTTATTGCTGTTTTTCTCTCACATTTTGTTGTTGGATGTAACTGGGACCTTGTGTACATAATCTTGTTTCATCACATGTACCACATGCGGTGCAAATGACAATAAAGATGATTAGACTCTGATTAAAGTTGTACACCTCTTGGACTAGCTGAAAACATGTAAAAATATGTGGCAGGATGTCCCTACGGACATTGAACGCACCACATGAGTGCGGGATGTGATTGGGTCCAAGGCTGGCTTCCGGTATAAAAAGGGCCAGGCTTCAGTGGTTGACTTCACGTCATCCGCCTTCCGGTTCAGACCCTGGCGTCTGCTGGCTGGGTCGCGCCAGCGTAACTGAATGTGCGCTTTAAGGTCGCCGTGATCTACTGTTCCACGACCAAATGTACAAGCCTCCTGCTTCCCTCTACTGTTGAGGTGGAGCTCGTGGTGAGTAAAGCGCTAGTTCGTCTTTCTGTTTTATGTTCAGCTTTTAATTCTAATCTTTGTTTATTAGCTGCTGCTGTTTGTCCTTCACCGTTTTGTTCACCTGCTGTTCGAGCTGTCCACTGGCTGTCGTCTTGCTGTCCTGGCTGCTGATTTGATGCCCACTGTTCTGGTCAGCTTAAGGCTGGCTGCATCACCCGTCCTGTCTGGCTGATCAGGGCCGACTGGGGTTCAGCCCGGACTGGGGTTCAGCCCGGACTAATCGTCTTGGTGCCGGCGTGGATGGTGTCTGCTGCAACGCAACGGTTCTCCCAGGACGAACTCTTTGGACAGCTGTGGCTTGATTAATTGGACATCTCCCAGGCGGTGGTATTAATTCTGCCGTGGTGTACTACTGTCTTTATCGAATTGCACTTTCATTGTTGCCAGGAGTTATTACTGCCTTTTTAACTGTGTATTTTAAATTTAGGATTTTTTATTAAACAAATTGTGCAATTTATTGGTGTTTGTGTGAAGTGTCTCCTGCCTCATCTTCTGCAACGGGTCTAAAGTGCCTAAAGGGTAACTTTTAATAAAGTTTTTAACCAAATTCATTTTTTTAAATAGATTATTTTTTTTAAACTAAAAGTTGCCTAAAGTATTTTTTTACCCATACCCGTTCGGCTACAAATATAAAAAAGTTACAAAACAATTCTAAGTTTTCACCAATTGCACGTCACTTATACAGTATTCTGATACCTACTTGACACTGCAGACTACGTGATGGTGTAACGACACTGCAACGTGATGATGTAATGACGCTGTTCGTCTGTCTGCTCACTGCTTTGAGGTTAAAAAAAGAAAAATATGAGCATATTTTGCACAGAAATGACATTGAAAACATTAAAACCTCTACCACCGCATGTGGTACATGTGATGAAACGAGATTATTTACACCGGGTCCCAGTAACATCCAACAACAAAAAAATGTAAGAGAAGAACAGTAGTAACATCTAAGATATGATCTAAGAAAAACATCAGCTAAAAATACACTAAGCACCAATGTACCGTAATAGAAAAACATCAATACAAGCAGCAGCACGAGCATGAGTCCGTATGAGCAGATGGTCACAAATGAACAGCAACAGGAAAACAGATCAGCATGATGTGATATTTTGCAGTGATTATTCTTATCATGTATTATTCATGAGTCTAACAGCCTCAGGGTAGCAGCTGTTCCTCAAGTGGTTCAACATTTGATGCTCAACCTACTTCCTGAGGGGAACAGGGCAAAGATTGTGTATGCGCTGGATGAGTGTGGTCCTTCATGATGCAGGTGGCCCTCTTCTTGCATCTGGAGGTGTAGATGTCTGTGATGGTGGGGAGACTGACTCCAACAGACCTCTGTGCAGCCTTCACCACTCTCTGCAGAGCTTTTTTTCTGCAGCTGTGCAGCCTCCATGCCACACGTTGATGCTGGAGCACAGGATGCTCTCCACTGCACACCTGTAGAAGGAGGTGAGGACTGAGCTTCCCAGACCAGATCTTCTCAGCCGTCTGAGGAAGTAGAGTCTCTGATGACCCGATCATGGGCGATGGTGTTGTCAGTCCTCACCTCCTTCTACATGTGTGCAATGGAGAGCATCCTGTGCTCCAGCATCAACGTGTGGCATGGAGGCTGCACAGCTGCAGAAAGAAAGGCTCTGCAGAGAGTGGTGAAGGCTGCACAGAAGATGTTGGAGTCAGTCTCCCCACCATCACAGACATCTACACCTCCAGATGCAGGGAGAGGGCCACCTGCATCATGAAAGACCCCACTCACCCAGCACACACAGTCTTTGCCCCGCTCCTCTCAGGACGGAGGTTAAGGAGCATGAAATGTAGAACCATTAGACAGAGGAACAGCTTCTACCCTGAGGCTGTTAGACTCATGAATAAATAAATAATAAGAATAAATACTGCAAAATATCACATCATGTTGATGCTGATCGGTTTTCTTGTTGTTGTGTGTTCATTTGTGACCATCTGCTCATACAGACTCAGGTTCGTGCTGCTGTTTATAATGATGTTTTTCTATTACATTAGTGATTAGTGTATTTCTAGTTGATGTTTTTCTTAGTTATATCCTAGATATTATTACTGTTTTTCTCTTACATTTTGTTGTTGGATGTAACTGGGACCATGTGTACATAATCTCGTTTCATCACATGTACCACATGTGGTGCAAATGACAATATTCTGACTGTGATTCTGATAAAAGTTGCAGGACTAGCTGAAAACATGTAAAAATATGAAAAAGTTACAAAACAATTCTCAGTTTTCACCAAATGCACGTCACTTCTATTTTCATCTTACCTGCATCACTGCAGTTTGACCGTGATGACGTAACGACGCTCTTTGGGGAAGGGTAGGGGCTGTCTGCTCACTCCGCTTTGAGGTGAAAAATGAAACATAAGAGCAAATTTAGCACAAAAATCACGGTGAAAACATTAAAACCTCTCTTTATGTTACAATACAGCGTTCACAGCTTGTCACGCTGCAGTGGTCAAGTTAAATGTTAACGCTTCTTCTTCTTTCGGCTTTTCCCTTTTCAGGGGTCGCCACAGCGAGTCATCCTCCTCCACCTCACTCTGTCCTCTGAATCCTCTGTCCTCACTCCAACTACCTTCATGTCCTCGCTAACTGCATCCATATATCTCCTCTTTGTCTTTTTCCTGCAGCTTCATGTCTAACATCCTTCTACTAATATACCCACTGTCCCTCCTCTGGACATGTCCAAACCATTGTCCCTCCTCTGGACATGTCCAAACCACTGTCCCTCCTCTGGACATGTCCAAACCACTGTCTCTCTGACTGTCCACCTGCTGAGTGTCTCTCTGACTGTCCTCCTGCCGAGTGTCTCTCTGACTGTCCACCTGCTGAATGTCTCTCTGACTGTCCACCTGCTGAGTGTCTCTCTGACTGTCCTCCTGCTGAGTGTCTCTCTGACTGTCCTCCTGCTGAGTATCTCTCTGACTGTTCACCTGCTGAATGTCTCTCTAACTGTCCACCTGCTGAATGTCTCTCTAACTGTCCACCTGCTGAGTGTCTCTCTGACTGTCCACCTACTGAATGTCTCTCTGACTGTCCTCCTGCTGAATGTCTCTCTGACTGTCCACCTGCTGAGTGTCTCTCTGACTGTCCACCTGCTGAATGTCTCTCTGACTGTCCTCCTGCTGAGTGTCTCTCTGACTGTCTACCTGCTGAATGTCTCTCTGACTGTCCACCTGCTGAGTGTCTCTCTGACTGTCCTCCTGCCGAGTGTCTCTCTGACTGTCTACCTGCTGAATGTCTCTCTGACTGTCTACCTGCTGAATGTCTCTCTGACTGTCCAGATGGACATAGACATGTAAATATAACATGTTCAACTGAAATTGTGTGTTTGTGTGTGTGACTGTTTTATGGTTTTTAAGGACAGTGTTTTATCAGGACTGTAATGAACTGCCATCTGATTGATTGTCTGATTGTTTATAGCGTATGACTAGCCTGGCCCTCGCCATACCTGCACAGCTCCGCTCAATTCTATTTCCCTTCACTGCTGGGTCTGGGATTTGTCCCATAGACAACGATTCCTCCGGTCGATTTTTGACCGGACCAATCAGAGAACAGAAGGCGGATTGGCAGATT
>JBBPBX010053083.1:0-11200 GCA_038048925.1 Garcialebias charrua
GTAACACCACCGCTTGAGGTGGAGAAGTGTCACAAACACATCCGAGGGTCGTGGGGTGGAGAAAGAGTAACCACGCTGAAAGGGAATAGCTTGGCTGCACGGACTTTATTCAGCTGTTCAATACAACGTCATCCCCTCATGAACGCTGCCCGCATCTCCCGTTGTTTTCGCCCGCTTAACCTGAACACACCCAAAAAACCCCGAAGAAAAACCCACGAAGAAGAAGTCTCTTAAAGACACAGTAACCTAAATACGTAACTGCCCAAATAAATCATCTTACATCAAAATAAATCAAAATAAATCATCTTACATACTTCCCCCTCTCTAAATGAAATGTCCTCATTTCAAAATAAGGTAACCATAGTAACAATAAGAGAAAATAAATCATCTTCCCAAAACACAATCTCAGAACAATAAACAAAGTCCACATATAGAACAGTTTTTTTTTTTTTTTTACTTTGTCACGACAACAGTCGTCGTGGCTTCCTAACCATGCGCCCACACCTGGTGACAACTGTACCCTCAGAAGGCGGCAAGCTAAGAGGTGTTTGCGCCGGCTGCTGGGAGACTGGTTCAGTTTGTCTCCTTGGTGAAAGTGTCAATGGCCTCGCAGTTTCTGCTGTCTGTGCTGTTTGGCCAAAGATCAAGGGCAATGAGCCAGACAAAGCTGTGTACTTCGGCAGCGTGTTCATGTTTGTCATTGGGACAGATTGATTGCCCTCCATTGTTAATGTGTCTGTGGAACCACGATAAGGTTTCAACCGATCATAGTGGATGACCTTTGTCGCAGCCTGAGGGTGTTGCACATCCACCAGCTTGTAAAGGAGCCCTTTGTCGTCCACAGATACAACCTTATATGGTCCAGTCCAGTTTGGAGCAAGCTTCTGTCGTTGTGTGGTGGGATCATCCATCCATACCAGATCACCACAAACGTATGGCCTGAACCTCGTGTCCTTGTTGTAGTAGTATTCCCGTTTTTGTCTCTGTTCTTCACTATGTAGAAAAACAGTCTCAAAAGCAGCGTCCATCCGTCGAGCTAGTTCTGCACCATAGTTAGTCGGACTATCAGAAACTGTTGGCGATGAAACATGAACAGTAGCCGGTAGTCTGGGCTCTCTGCCATGCACAAGGAAGTAAGGAGAATACCCTGTGCTCGAGTGTGGCGTAGAGTTGAATGAAAGCACCACAGCAGGAAGGTAGTGGTCCCACTCACCCCCATAGTCCTGGATGAGTCGAGCCAACTGTTCTTTCAAAGTCCTGTTAAATCTTTCCACCATACCATTCCCTCTTGGGTGATATGGGGAGGTCCTTTTCTTTGTCATCTGTAGTTTCTGACAAATGTTTTGTATAATTTCTGACTCATATTGTCGTCCCTGATCCGACAACAGTTCCTCAGGGACACCATGTTCAGGGATATACCTTTCACAGAGTAACTGTGCTACCGTGGCAGCCCTTTGATCAACCATAGCATATGCATTCACATACTTGGTGAAATGGTCCTGTACCACAAGCACATATCTGTTTCCCACAGACGTGACTGGCAGTTCGGTAATGTCCGTACAGACCAACTGAAATGGTCTTTCAGTCTGAATAGATTGTAAAGGAGCTCTGTGCTTTGGTACAACCCTCCTAAAAACTTCACATGTCTTACACAAGTTACAGAACTGCTCAATATCAGATCTCATTCCTGGCCAATAACACACTGTCAATGCTTTCTTAAATGTTCGTTCAGCACTGTAATGACCAGAACATGGATTACCATGAAAAAATTGCATTGTCTCTGTAACCAGTGCCACTGGAATTAACACTTGATAAACCTCAGGTTTGCCAGGCGGTGTTTGACCTTTTCGACACAACAAGTTATTACATAGCAACAAGTTATGAAACTGCCACCATAGTTTCCTCTGCATTTTACCTTTTACCTGTCTGAGGTAGGGACGTTTCTTGTTTTTAACCCAATTATGCACTTCCCCGAGAACAGGATCAGCAAGTTGTGCATTTACAATGTCCACGTTATGGGCAGATAATGTCTGTTGTAATGTGTCAAACCCCACATTCACATGTGTCCTATCAGTGTCCACACAACAAACTTTTGGTACCATATCGGTCCTCTCTAAATGTTCAGGGGTCGAGCATGACCCCTCATCATTACCCCTCGCCTCAGACAGTGAGACAGATTGTCCTGTATCACTAGGCGAAGAGTGAGCTTCAGGTAGCGTCGTACTTGTCATCTCAATAGAGTCCTGTCCCAATGGTATCCGTGACATGGCATCTGCATTTGTGTGTTTCTTACCCTCTTTGTGAGTGATTGTCCATTGATACGGATCGAGCTCCAACGCCCAACGACCCCTGCGTCCTGTAGGGTCATGCGTAATGTCCATTTTCCTTAAACTAAGCAAAGGACGATGATCAGTAATAATGGTGAAAGGATTGCAACTCAGGTAATGTCTAAAGTGTCTGACTGACCACACAATAGCATACAGTTCTTTGTCATAGGTAGACCATTTCCTCTCTGTTTTTGACAGTACATGACTTGCAAATGCCACCACCCTTTCTTGTCCCTGTTGTATCTGTGATAGTACTGCACCAACTGCCAAATTAGATGCATCTGTGCTCAGAATGAATGGTTCATCAAAGTTTGGAAATGCCATTATTGGAGGAGAAGTCAGTGCCTTCTTAAGTGTTTGAAAAGCTGTGCTACAGTCATCTGTCCATTCAAACACAACTTGTTTTTGGGTAAGTCTATGTAGAGGCTGAGCAATGAAGGCATATTGATGCACAAAACGTCTGTAATATGAGCACAGTCCCAAAAAGGCACGTACCTCTGTCGGCGAACGTGGAACAGGCCAGTCACTAATGCGTTCACTGTTAATTGGGTCCACCGTCAGTCCCTCTCGTGACACAATGTGTCCCATGTACTTCACAGCCGGTTTGCAAAAGTCACATTTCTTAGGGTTTAACTTTAACCCTGCTTGTCTGAAGCGAGTGAGAATGTCTGTGAGATTGTCTAGATGTTCTTCAAATGTTTTTCCCATGCAAATGATGTCATCCAAGTAAATGACACAAGTTGTCCAGTGTAGACCTCGCAGAACCAGCTCCATGAGCCTTTGAAAGGTTGGAGGTGCGTTTTTGAGTCCCATGGGCATGACCTTAAATTGGTACAAGCCATCACCTGTAGTAAATGCAGTCTTTTGTCTGTCTGCAGGATCCATTTGTACTTGCCAGTACCCACTAGACATGTCCATGGTAGAAAAGTACTGCGAACCAGACAACGCGTCTAAACTGTCATCTACTCTTGGTAGGGGGTGTGCGTCAGTAATAGTGACAGAGTTCAGTTTTCGAAAATCTACACAAAATCTATATGAGCCATCTTTCTTTTTCACCATCACCACCGGGCTGGCCCAGGGGCTCGAGCTGTCCTCTATCAAATCTTGCGCCTTAAGTGCTTCCACTTGGCGACGGATTTCAGCCTTCATGACTGGAGAGGTGCGGTAGGCTCTCTGAGAGACTGGGGTGTGACAGTTCGTAATGATTTTGTGTGTGACCATGTCAGTTCTACCAAAGTCATGTGGGTGTTGACTAAACACGTCAGCAAAAGAAGTCAAAGTGTCCGTCAGTTGTGTTTTCTGCAATGGCGTCAGGTCTGAATCAGTGTCATCTATAATAGGAGTTGCACCCGGACTGTCAGGTATCTGTCTATTAACACTACCAATAGAACCATCCATAATGGTGAACTCACTCTGGCCCCCTGCCAGGATAGCATGAAAATGTCCCACCTGTGTACCATCATGTAGCATAACTTCACTATGTGAAACATTAGCCACCTTCACACAAATAGAACCGTGCTCTACCCTCGCCACAGTCCATGCCATACCAGTAGAGGACTGATCGGTATAATGTGGTTCGAACACACCAATGTAACCATTAGGTAAAAACCCTTTGAGGGGTACATCAAGATTAGCTGTGATGACCCTCTCTGACATAGCCGGAATGGCAACCGTGGCCGCCACTGTCACCGCAGTCAGGCAGGGAATGTACAAATGTGGACTAACTAGTGGTACAGCTGTACCAGCTACATTGCATGTCATGGTGCGAGTGTCAACAGTAATGCCATTTGCCACCATAAAGTCCCAACCTAAAATGATTGGTTTAGTACAGTTTCTGACAACTTGAAGTGTATGTGTCATGGGCTCACCTGCAATACTTAGGTTCACATAAATGGAGCCTACAGAGTCAAGGGGATCACCTGTGACCCCAGTGAGAGGGATAAACCGTTTCATAATGGGTTTTCTCTGAAGAGCAGGTGTAGCCATTCTAAAAGTCTCACTAATAATAGAAACGTCAGCTCCTGTGTCAACAAAAGCATGCACCACAGTGTCCTCAATAACAACTGACACATATCTTTTGTCTACATCAGTCACACACAAGCTGTCAATAGTACCTGTGTCAGGGTGAATGTCGTTGTCCGTCTGGGCCAAAGAGAAGTTGGTAGCTGACAATTTGCCCTCATTGTCAGCTACTTGTAGTTTCCCTGCTCCCGGTCTTGACGTGCAGGAGACTGGAACCGTACCCGGGCCGGACTGGGAGAGCGATGAAGGCGGCCACTTTCATAGCGGCCCGGAGAGCGACCACGGCTAGCATAGCCCCTGTTTGTAGCGTTGTAGCCCTGCGAGTAGCGTTCAGATGAGCTGGTTCGAGCAGGTGACTCCCGTTGGTTGCGTTCCTCGTCATGTGATGTGCGGAAGGTGCTGCGGCGATGTGTGTTCCGGTCGTCCGATGAGTCTCTGCGGCGTGGAGGTGACAGATGGTAGTCATCCGATGAATATCTGCCCTCACCTCGTCCAGCCGAAGCGGAGCTCCGATGACGAAATCCATAATCCCGCCTGTCCTGTCGATATGCGTCCTCACGCTGGCGGTCAACCGTCATTTGTAGCTGATGAACTTTGTCCGCCAGCATTTCGATCGTGTTTGCCATTTTCTTGAAATCATCCCCCGTAGCTGAGTGGACTCCTTGAGGAGCAGGTGAAGGGAGCTGAGTAGACCACCCAGGTGAGACAGCAGGGTAAACTGGCGTAGAAGAAGACTGCACCGGAGCGGGGGATGTGAACACTCTAGTAGCTTGGTGAGCAGCTTCAATTTGAATAGCCAACTGTAGCGCAGTCTCCAATGTTTTAACCCCCTGTTCATGACATCGCAGTTGGAGGTATGGGTCAAGTCCAGCAATAAAGCGTCTAAATTTTTCTCCCTGTTTAGCATTATCGCCATAAGTTGGAAAAGCTTCCTCGACCAGACGGCAAATTTCTGCAGCGAACACAGGGAGAGCTTCACCAGGGAGGCGGCTGCGTGCATTAATGTAGCTCTGGAAAGTCGACAAATAAGCAGTTTGTCCAAACACGCTTTTCAGCTTTTCCTTCGTGGCTGAATAGTCTGTTTTAACTGCATCGGATAAACTGTCCCAGTAACCAAAAGCAGCTCCCCCCAAGTATGTAGGCAACAGTTTCGCCAAACTGTCTTCAGTAGCATCAGGATCAGCCTCAACAGTCACTTCAAAACGTCTACACCATCTTGAAAAATCCTCTTTTCCATCTCCCACAAACACGTGGCTGTACTGTGGCCTAGTACGACCCGCAGCAGAATGAAAAGGTAATTGTTCCCAAAAGTTACTCTCCATCACTGAGTATTAGACGTTGAGACTAGTAGAAAAAAAATTGGAGGAATAAAAAAAAAGTCCGTCCTCAGCAGCAGCTAAACGCGCCTATCAGCATGTGCAGCATTAGCTATAAGGTTAATAGCATGCTAAGCATGTGCTCACCGCTCCAATCGCTGAAAGCGTCCACAAACCCGCTGCCACCAGTGTAACACCACCGCTTGAGGTGGAGAAGTGTCACAAACACATCCGAGGGTCGTGGGGTGGAGAAAGAGTAACCACGCTGAAAGGGAATAGCTTGGCTGCACGGACTTTATTCAGCTGTTCAATACAACGTCATCCCCTCATGAACGCTGCCCGCATCTCCCGTTGTTTTCGCCCGCTTAACCTGAACACACCCAAAAAAACCCGAAGAAAAACCCACGAAGAAGAAGTCTCTTAAAGACACAGTAACCTAAATACGTAACTGCCCAAATAAATCATCTTACATCAAAATAAATCAAAATAAATCATCTTACATTATGTGCAATCTCAAGCAATATCGTAAAATGTTAAAAGTTCAGATTATCAATTGATTCAATTGTAGCCATTCTTCTGTTGACTAGAGTGGATTATCTGTGGCAGCCATCTTGAAGTGAGTTCATGTCAAAAAAGTGAATGGCTGTAGATGTAACGCAAATAATTATTTATTGAACATTTTAATAAAATCCCAGTGGTTCATGTGATACTTTGCTAATGGACAAAAAGAACTGACAGCAATAATTTAAGCTAATGTTTAAAGCAAAGATTTTCCACTTGGAGAAGGTGTTTTAAATGAATCTCAGCTACAACCATGGCAAACCTCGGCTCAATATATGTGAGACTGATTGGGTTTTAGCTTTTTTTTGTGTGTCAGTTGGCTATGGCAGCCATCTTGACTTGGACTGACTCCAAAAGGGAATCCCTTGTAGATAAATATTCAATGATTACTGTTTGCTGGTTTATTGAAATCTGTTCAATACAGTAGTTCACAAGAAAATATGGTAACACACACACACACACACACACACACGTTCTTGTAAATGTACATTTTGTGGACTTTGTGTTGACTTCCATTCATTTCTATAGCCTAACCCTGACCCGTACCCTAAATCTAACCATTACTAGTACATGCCTAACCCTAACTCATCCGCAATTCACACGTTAGTCCTAAACCTAAACCATAATGTGTGTAAATGCGTAAATGTAAATGGGAATGCGTGTAAAACAATCACAAAGCCTATTTTTGTATTACAGAAAAGAGCTGTAAGAATTATCACTAGAAAACATTACCGTCATCCATCAAGTACATTATTTTATCAACTGAAGTTATTGAAGTTCCATGATTTGGTAGACTATAATATTTTATCAGTTATGTATAGGGCTCAAAATAATGCATTACCTTTAAATATCCAAATGCATTTTGTTAAAAGACAAAGTTGTTATAATCTTAAGGGGACAGAGATGTTTGTAAAACCACAATTCAGAACTAGTTTGAAGGGACGTTCTACCTCAATCCAGGGAATTAGATTATGGAATGGCTTGGAGAATGTAGTTAAAAATGCCAAGTCAATGTTTACATTTAAGAAAATGATCAAAACAAATGTGTTAAAAAATATATATGAAATAGCGTAATGTGTATTGTATTAGTTAGAAAATTAGAAAGAGTTAGTCATTTTGTACTGTTGGTTGAAGATTATTATTGTTTAATCTGATTGTTGGAAAAAGTTGGTTGAAGATTATTATTGTTTACATGGTTGATTATTGTTGTTTAATCTGATTGTTGGAAGTAAGGGGCAGATATAATAAGATTTATTCTTCTTTCTGCTACCTTTCATTTTTTTATATTTTGTACACTATCATTTATGAGATTGTCTTGTATTGTTTCTTTTGTAAGAAAATGAACAAATTTAATAAACATAAACATAACCCCAATGAGACTTATCCTTATGGGGACCTGGCCTTGGTCCCCTTAAAAAGCAGTTGGTTCCTAAAATGAATGATTTTTTGGTAAAATTGGTCCCTACAAGATAACCTGAAATAAAAACACACACGCACAGGCAAGACCATTATCCTTCACCTTACAGTAGCAGGCAATAAAACATTCATAGAACTGAACCAACAACTTGTCTTTTCCTCATATTATTTATAATCTTTACTATTCAGCATGTAGATCTTGAGAACAAAACCTAGTCTGCTCGCCTCATCTGCTGAGCTCGAGCAAAACAATAACTCCTACCTGTTGGTGAGTCATGGTTCTTTAGCAGTTACAAAAAGATGAATATGCAGGAAATATCGCATTGTATATAATAAACGTGAGTCACTAACGGGCAGAAAGAGACCACGACGAGCACTCATCCTGCATTTCACTGCTCCATCAATGATTTTATCTTTAACTGCCCTTGGACCGGTGGGGGCAGAGAGCTCAGCTCTCTTATGGATTTGAAACACCCCTGCATGTGGACGCAAATCTTCCAGTATTCCCCCAGAATATGCTGTTACATAAGATAAGTGGGATGTTTGAAAGCAGTTCATGTATAGAAATAAAAGAGCGAGCAGAGTCTTAGCTTCCAGAGCTGAACAAGCAGAGTGCAGAGCATTAGTTTTTTGTTTGTTTTGTTTCCAGTAAATTCATTATTTTGCATGTCAAGCTGTGAAGAACCTGAATGGGACAGTTCTCTAGGAAATCTAGAACTGAAGAGCATAATGTCAACTGTCCAGAGAATAAAAGTCAAAGTGTTCCTTGGACTGCACATCACTGTCCACATTTCTTGACAAATTTAGAATTAGATTTTTTTATGATAACAAATTATGACATTGCTGGTGTTTTGGTCAAACTTTGAACCTATAACTTTTGTGCAAATTGATACATGATATCTTACAAGATCTGTTAGTGCATGGACTATGTGCTGTCAATCAATGTCAGCTAAAATCACACAAAATTTAAGCTTATAATCTGTTAAACTGGTCATGTTCTACTCATTTTTTGTATTCTCTATGGTCAGTTGGCTGTGGCAGCCATCTTGAATTGCATTGACTCCAACATATATTATTTTGTAAATTTAAATGTAGATGATTACTTTCTGAAAGTTTTGATGTCATCTATCCAGTGGTTCGTGCACTATTTTGTTGACAAACAGAGTTGACTTTTTAGTAATTGGTAATTTTTTTAAATAGATCTTGGTCAATCAATTAAAGGTGCTATGTGTAACTTTCTGTAGAGCACAGAACTTAGAAATATTTTCAACAGGCAAAGCATTCTGATCCCTCCCCCTCAGAGCCATATATGGCTCTGCCCCCTTGCTCTGCTGAAATTCAAATTCAAGCTCTGTTTTTATTGGCTGATTCAAATTCAAGCTCTGTTTTTATTGGCTGGTTACAAACTCTGTTTTTATTGGCTGGTTAACGGCGGGTCACTCTGTGTTTTTAGTGTTTTTATAAATGCTGATAGAGAAGCAAGGGGACTATAGTTTTTTTCAGAGATTACTTTGTCTAACACCAGTCTGTCAGTAGATAGTGACAGAGTGAAGAAATATGTTAAAAATATATTGTTAGAAAAGTTACAGACTGCACTACAAAGTCACATAGTGCAGCTTTAAGGCATAGGGATTAGTCTCAGGTTCTATTGTACCAGAGTTTAGCTCAATTAAATATATAAAAAATAAAAAATAAACCTTTTGGCCTTTGCAAGGCTGGTCAGGTTACTGGGTGGCACACAGCATCACTCCAGGCAAATCACCTTTCTCCTGTATGCGTTTAGTGTAGGGAACTTTCTTTTAAAAAAGTGGACTTGACTTTTAGCAGAAGCTAATTCTGCTAAATGCACTCAAAGTTAGAGAAAATGCTAATCCATTCTGCTCTTAGCTGATTAGCGGTGAACTGTGCCCAGGCTAACAGTAAAGACTAGCACATACAGAAACAGGCAAAAACATTATCACTCTGCCTTCACCTTATACAGCAGATGATAATGAAAATGTTTCTTTTCAAGAGTTAAAAAGTCAGTTTTGTCACAGAAAGCTGTGCTAAATTCGAAAAGGTTCAAATAAAAAAGATATCTCTCATGAAATTCACTATTTTATCTGTCTCCAAAAGAATGCATCACAATGCTATATTTGTCTCTCGGACCAAAGATAGAACTTTTTTTTTATCATTTCTTCAAGCCCACAATCTCCTCAGAGATTTCAGTTCCACTCAGCTTCTGCTGAACAAAGCAGGAGGTTTTTACTTGCACAGAAAAAAAAAATGTATGGAAGCTGTTTGCATCTCTCCAAGGACAGCGTTGATGAGGCTGAGGTCACGCATGCCTGGAATATGTTAAAAATCCAATCAAGACTAGACTGGGTAAGAATGTGCTGAGGGTCAACGTGTGTATCTGACTCTAACAGCAAGGCAGAGCATCATAAATAAAAAGGTTTTGTTTCAAAATGAAGCATCCATCATTATTAATAAAAAAGAATATTTGATGGATAGGGGTGGGGGGGTATAATGGAAAACAACATGCGTGAATGCTTTTAAAATTATGTTTATGACCAGTTTTACTTATATTAATGATTGATAGGATTATTAAATATTATTTGCTCTAAATCAAACTAGCTTTTATAATCAGACAAATTGACTTCAGTAAAATAAATGAATTTCTTACTGTAGTTATGTGAATATACATATACATTATCACTATTGTCTCTTGTTTTATTTATTTTTTCGTTTGTTTTTTGTTTCCCCATCCATTTATCACGTTGGCATAATTTGTGCTATGTGAAACATTCACATAAAAAAGATTCACCCCATTTAAGATGATGCTATGACTTTTGATGGTTTGTAATTTAATACTTTTCAAAATAATTAACTTTATTTGCAGGCATTTTCCCCATAAAAATAGAAATAAATCTCTTCAGCTCCTTTTCTTTTAAATTTGCTTCTTGTTCTGCGGTTGTCTTTGCATGCTATTTTTAGCTTTGACTTAGCCTTTTGCAACTTTTATCATATAGCTAACTATCAGTTTCTATTTTTAGCTGCATTTGGCTACTTTTAACAAGTCTCTTGCTACATTTACTTAACAGTTTCTCTGAATTTGATGGTCCCATGCTCCACTGAAGTCAAAGTCACATATTTTTCACATTTTAAAACTAAAATAAATGAATTGCAAGAAAAGTAAAAGAGCATGACAGAGGGTAAACTTTAACAGAACGTGTTGAGTTTGAAATTTTATAAAATGTGTAATGCTCAAAGTACAGTACTGTATATGTTATTAATGACTCTCAGTCACTGCTATAACAAATTTTAGCCTAATCTATTTGAAAACACAATGCACTTTGATAATAATAAGGGGAACAAAAATGGAATTTAACTTAAAGTTTAAAGGGCAGTGCCGCCGCTTTGGTGCAGTGGATAAAGCGGGCAGCACATATGCTGGAGACTAAGCCTCTCCACAGGCGTCGAGGGTTCGCGTCCCAGACCCGACAAGCTCATTTTCTGTGGTGTCTCCCCCCTCTACCCGTTTCGCCCTCTCCCTCTCTAATAAAGGCCACTAGCGCC
>JBBPBX010053084.1:13811-23969 GCA_038048925.1 Garcialebias charrua
CTTGTAATTTCAGCTTCTTTTTGCCTTTTTTGTGCTACTTTTCAGCTTTTTTTATTTATATTTTTAACTTAAATACAGCTTTTTTCAAACAGTTTCCCCTTTTTCTGCTCATTTCTGCTTCTTTCAGCCTAATTGGACAATCATGTTCTTTTTGCTTTCTTCTGCTAATTTAAGTTCATTCAAAATTTTCAGCTAAGTTCTTTAAGCATTTTTTAGCTAATTTCAGCCGTTTTCAGATAAATTCAAGTTTCTGTGTTAATTTCTGCTACTTTCTGCCTCATTTCACCAATTCATTCTACTAACTTAATTCTACTAATTTCAGCTTGTTACACTCCTATCAGCGTTTTCTGCTGTTTCAGCTACTGTACTTTTAGTTGTTTTGTGCTAAATTTAGCTTTTTCAGCTAATTCCACATGTTTTTAGCTCATTTCAGCTTGTTCCACTTTCTTCTGGTAATTTAAGTTTCTTTCTGCCTTTTCAGCTACTTTTCAGCTTTTTCTTTTGGTGCCAATTTCAGCTTTTTTAGCCAATTCCTAATTTCTGTGCTAATTTCTACTTACTTAAACCTAATTCAGCAAATACAGTATGTTCTTTCACTTTCTTCTAACTTGGGCTTGTTCTTACATTCAACTTAATTTTAGAATTTTTTAAGCTACGGGTACTCTCAGTTTTTTGTCAGCTAGTTCTTCAGCAATACACTGCATTTTTGCAGGAAATGCAATTTCTCTAGTTTTTTTTTTTCACTCAGAAAGTTTAAAGACAAACAAAAAGGTTTGAAACGATTCTGTCAAAGATCTTTGGCACTAATGACTTACCCAGCATGCAAGAAGAGAGAGAGCCAGAGCCTGTAAAACTGATCTGGAATCTCAGGGTTGAGGAAAGGCAAAAGTCCACAGACATCATCCATGCAGGGCACCTGAGAAAAGACAAAACTCGTGAACATGTGGCAATGTAAAAACGTGGCACATGCTATTTGGACAGTCAAAAATCTGATACTTCTGCAAAGAAAAACTGGATTCATCAGTTCTCCATCCATCCATCCATCCATCTTCTTCCGCTTATCCGGGGTCGGGTCGCGGGGGTAGCAGCCTAAGTAGGGAGGCCCAGACTTCCCTCTCCCCAGCCACTTGGAGCAGCTCCTCCGGGGGAATCCCAAGGCGTTCCCAGGCCAGCCGAGAAACATAGTCCCTCCAGCGCGTCCTGGGTCTTCCTCTGGGTCTCCTCCCGGTGGGACGTGCCCGGAACACCTCACCAGGGAGGCGTCCAGGAGGCATCCTAACCAGATGCCCGAGCCACCTCAACTGGCTCCTCTCGATGTGGAGAAGCAGCGGCTCTACTCCGAGTCCCTCCCGGATGACTGAGCTTCTCACCCTATCTCTAAGGGAGAGTCCAGCCACCCTGCGGAGAAAACTCATTTCAGCCGCTTGTATCCGAGATCTTGTTCTTTCGGTCATAACCCAAAGCTCATGACCATAGATGAGGGTGGGAACGTAGATCGATCGGTAAATTGAGAGCTTTGCCTTTTGACTCAGCTCTCTCTTCACCACGACAGACCGGTACAGCGCCCGCTTCACTGCGGACGCTGCACCTATCCGCCTATCGATCTCACGCTCCAGTTTTCCCTCATTCGTGAACAAGATCCCGAGATACTTAAACTCCTCCACTTGGGGCAGGACCTCCTCCCCGACCCGGAGAGGGCACGCTACCCTTTTCCGGCTCAAGACCATGGCCTCGGATTTGGAGGAACTGATCCTCATCCCGGCCGCATCACACTCGGCTGCAAACCGCTCCAGTGAAAGTTGTAAATCACGAACTGATGAAGCCAGTAGGACCACATCATCTGCAAAAAACAGAGAAGCGATTCTAAGGTCACCAAAACGGATCCTCTCAACACCTTGGCTGCGCCTAGAAATTCTGTCCATAAAAGTTATGAACAGAATCGGTGACAAAGGGCAACCTTGGCGGAGTCCAACTCTCACCGGAAACGAGCCTGACTTACTGCCGGCAATGCGGACCAAGCTCTGACACCGGTCGTACAGGGACCTAACAGCCCTTATCAAAGGGCCTGGTACCCCATACTCCCGGAGTACCCCCCACAGAACCCCCCGAGGGACGCGGTCGAATGCCTTCTCCAAGTCCACAAAGCACATGTAAACTGGTTGGGCAAACTCCCACGCACCCTCCAGGACCCTGTTGAGGGTGTAGAGCTGGTCCAGTGTTCCACGACCAGCACGAAAACCACACTGCTCCTCCTGAATCCGAGGTTCGACTATCCGACGGACCCTCCTCTCCAGAACCCCTGAATAGACCTTACCAGGGAGGCTTAAGAGTGTGATCCCCCTATAGTTGGAACACACCCTACGGTCCCCCTTTTTGAATAGGGGAACCACCACCCCAGTCTGCCAATCCAAGGGAACTGCCCCCGATGTCCACGCGATATTGCAGAGTCGCGTAAGCCAACACAACCCTACAACATCCAGAGCCCTAAGGAACTCTGGGCGAATCTCATCCACCCCCGGAGCCTTGCCACCGCGGAGCTTTTTAACCACCTCGGTGACCTCAGCACCAGAGATCGGAGAACCCGACCCAAAGTCCCCAGGCTCTGCTTCCTCAGTGGAAGACGTGCCAGTAGGATTGAGGAGGTCTTCGAAGTATTCCGCCCACCGACTCACAACATCCCGAGGTGTTGGTCGCGTACCTCTTTCCCCCCCTGAGACGCCGGATGGTGGACCAGAATCGCCTCGAAGCCGTACGGAAGTCATTCTCCATGGCCTCTCCGAACTCCTCCCACGCCCGAGTTTTTGCCTCAGCAACCACCCGAGCCGCATGCCGCTTGGACTGCCGGTACCTATCAGCTGCTTCCGGGGTCCCACAAGCCAAAAAGGCCCAATAGGACTCCTTCTTCAGCCTGACAGCATCCCTCACTGCCGGTGTCCACCACCGGGTTCGAGGGTTGCCACCACGACAGGCACCAACAACCTTGCGGCCACAGCTCCGATAAGCTGCCTCGACAATAGAGGCGCGGAACACGGCCCACTCGGACTCCATGTCCCCCGCCTCCCTCGGAACGTGTTCAAAGCTCTCCCGGAGGTGGGAGTTAAAGCTCCGTCTTACGGGAGACTCTGCCAGACGTTCCCAGCAGACCCTCACAATACGTTTGGGTCTGCCAGGTCTGACCGGCATCCTCCCCCACCATCGGAGCCAACTCACCACCAGGTAGTGGTCAGTTGACAGCTCCGCCCCTCTCTTCACCCGAGTGTCCAGGACATGCGGCCGCAGATCAGATGAGACGACAACAAAGTCGATCATCGAACTGCGACCTAGGGTGTCCTGGTGCCAAGAGCACATATGTACACCCTTATGCCTGAACATGGTGTTCGTTATGGACAATCCATGACGAGCACAGAAGTCCAATAACAGAACACCACTCTGGTTCAGATCAGGGGGGCCGTTCCTCCCAACCACACCCCTCCAGGTCTCACTGTTCATCAGTTCTGTTTATGTTTATTTCATCATTAAGATATGAACTGCTGAGGGAGCTGCTTACTTGAGAGCAAAGAGTTGCCTCCTCGTGAAAGTAGCCATTCATGAAGTCACAATATTCTCTGGATGTAATTTCACACCTTGAAAGGATTACACAGTTGGTTAGTAAAAACTGTTCACTTATCAGTTCACTTTGAATAGTTCTGTAAAGATGAAGGTTCCTGACCTCCCTTTGGTTCCGATGCAGCAGGGTCGGCCTGTGATGGTGCAGTCTATGTGAGGCAGGTTGGTGTGGTTCCCTGTGTTGTACCTGGTACAAATCTGAAAATAAAAAAAATAACACTGTTTATTCCAAACCTGATGTTTGATGATCATTTTGAACAACTAACCTGCAGGTGCAAAATAAACAGAAAAATACTCTTTATGCTCAATTTGAGATAAACTACAACATATTTTCCAAATCAGATAGTCAGGTTATAAAAATTTGAGGTTAATAGTTGTGCAATAATGCTCATGAGGGCAAATTAAACTATTTGCAACCAAAGAAAAAAAAAATTGAACCTATTATTATTATACTTATTATTATTATTATTGTTATTATTAACTATTGTATGGTAAGTTCTTCCCAAGAGGACGAGGACTTTCTGAACAGTAATGTCTTTTCTGTGCATTTATTGCTGTTCTTTATTTAAATTTAAAAGTACTGTACTGAATACAATCAAACCATAAGTGAAAGGTTTTTATTTTTACTTTCTAGCAGCCTGATAAATCTTTTCCGAACTCTAATTTTGTTCTTTGTTTGCAAACAATTCACAAGATCGTAATTACTGTATTTTCCGCTGTATAATCACAACTTTTTGCATAAAATTGCAAGTCATGCGACTTATACACAGAAGCGACTAATATACGTTTTTATTCTCCCATATTTATAACTCAATTTTTGGCTGAGATCTGACAATTTCATTCATTCTGGCATGGAAAATATTGAACACTACCATTTTCAGCTGCTAGAGGGCGCTCAACTAAGTGTCTCATTATTAGGTAGAGGTGGTTATTAGTGAGACACTTGGCTTGCCATACCAAGTCACTTTCGTCTCGCTCCGGAACTCCTGGAGCAAATGTCAAATCAGCTGCATTTGGCCGTGCCACCCAGGAGAAATGCAGCTGATTTGACCATTAAAGTGCATTTATTAAGGAAAAGTTCAACTGAGACACACCTTTACTATAGTGTCGAGCAAACAAATTATTATTTTCAGGTGGTTATCTTGTTAAATGTTGAAGAAATGCACAGCGAGTCCTCCCTCTGTGCGGTCCAGCAGCCACGGATCTATTTTTGAAATGCAACTGATTTGATCATTAAGGAAAAGTTAGATTGAGACACATCTTTGCTATGGTGTCAAGCAAACAAATAATTGTTTTTAAGTGTTAGTCTTGGTCAGTGGTGTAGTCTACATTTTTGTAGTGGGTATACTGTACTGTGCTTGGAAACCAAAGTATACCAGTTAGTACAAAGTAATCATACATTTATTTTGATTTTTAAGCGCATTGAACATTTCCAAATTTCTCTGATGCTTATATTTGAATAAAAGCACAACAAACTTTGTACAACAGTTGGCTTTGTGTTAAAATCATGTTTTATAATTTACAAAACAGTATCAAAGCAAAGCATGTTCCAGTATTAGGTATTAAGTAAATAATACAATAATTTGCTGGATAAGCAAATGTAATAAACAAATGCTGCATACAGACATTGTTACAGAAGCATTTAACTGTACGTGCCTAATGAAGCGCTTTGGGGCCCCTCAAAGGGGTCTGGAAAGCGCTATATAAGTAAGCTCCATTTACCATTTACCATATGTCATGTATCACTGGCCACTTTAAGTGGGTATACTGAAATTCTCAAGCTTATCTAGTGGGTATACTCAGTATGCCTGCGTATCGCGTAGACTACACCACTGGTCTTGGTACATTCTTGTCAAAGTCCTCCTGTGCACACTACTGCGGCCGCCATTTGGCAGCCAATCAATTTTTGGCACAACACTGGCCCACGTTTCCTGGTGGTCAGCGCCACGGTGACACATAACAAACGCGATGCGTCAGCGGTGACACATAATAGATGCGACTTATACGGCGAAGTGACTTGTGTCTTTTTCCCCCACTTTATTAATTTTTGGACTGATGCGACTTATACGGCGGTAAGTGCGGTACTCACCGGCCACTTTGTGATGTCATCAGGCCATTCGTGAGGCGACACTGAAGCAGGCTCCAGACATATCCTGAAAGCAAGACATATAGAAGTTAAATCCTCAAGTTTAACTAATGTATTGCCATAGTAATGCTGTGGGTCTTACCTGGGATCCTGATGACACACTGAGCCATACTGTCTGTCTTTACCATTTAACTTGGGAGTGCTGGGATCCCTCGGCCACTTCACCCACACAGCTAAAGTACTCTACACAAACGCATATATCAAAGATCAGAAATGCCCACAGCTTCTTCTTGGAGATGAATAATGAGGGTTCAGTAGCGTGAACTACAGACCGAGCATTCCTTCTCTGAAGTTTGGACACAGCCAGAACGATCGTTCCGAACACAGCAAGCCGAGTTGCGTTCAATAGCTCTCTTTTCCCTGATAAGATCATGCACCTGCCCGTCTTGTCGCATGCATGGAGAATATTTGGCCCCTAAATGGATCAGGGCTTCCTAAAAACATTTAGATAGAATGACAGACACGAAAAATAAAACTGAGCCTTTACATATGCTTCAACTATTCTCAAACAAAGATTTGGAGGGGTACTTACTGAACCAGGCCCGATCCAAAAGTTCTCCTGCTGTACAAACTTGACATTTTCATAGACACCTTTGTTTCTTAAAACCTATACACAAAATAAAATGAAAAGCACAAATCTGTTTTAAAAACACTTGTAGGTGAAGTGAAATTATGACAAGCTGTGAATAAAAATAGTTATCACTCACAGAATCAACAGTTTCATGCTGAGAAAAGCCAACTGGAGCTATTCCATAGATGCACACAGCCAATATAGTGATGAGTAAATGGACAAAGGTGATCCAGTATGTAAAAAATGGCCTAAAAGAGGCACACAAAAAAACATTTTTAAATGACTTGCACACCAATATTTACTGGAATAGAGGGGAGTTGCAGTACCTGTGGTCATCCATATCCTCAATCTGCCTCTTGACGTAACTGTCTATTCGCTTCCGGTAGGTGCGGTTTGTGAGCTTTCCTACCATGCCCAACCCGTAAGGCCTCTTCTCACGAGCAAAAAGCTTCTTGACAGGTATAACAATGCGCTGTCCACGCCGCTGTCCGTGAACACTCACCACCTCCTGACGCAAGGGCACCTTTGGTGGTCCTGGGGTTCCTTCTTTGGCTTTACGCCATCCTCTTTCTAAGGGTCTAGAAAACAGGCAACAAAAGAAAAAGATAATTTTAAAATGGACAAGAGTGTTAGGAATACAACGAAAGCATTTGACGTTTTTTTTTAATTCATCAAGTGATTTGTTATGTGGTACTTAGAGAGCTTTTGAAATTCAACTTTAATTTTCACCAGATAAACTCATGAGGCAATTTTCAACTTGACAAGCATTGTTCTGATGTGAAACTTTCTCAGATCTGGCATCACAGCTCCATTAACAATTTGCCTACAGTAACTCACAGCATGAGGTGACTTCTCTCCAGCTCAGTCTTATCTAAGGCGCTGCCCGTCAGCTCTTTTTCTTCATTCTTGGAGCTGGGCTCTGCCTCTTTGATGGCCATCTCAGATGGTGACTCAAACACCTCATCGGCATATGTAGACAACTCCTCTTGCAGAAGGATATCCTAAAACACAAACAGGGAAAGAAAGCTGCCAGCATGATTAATCTGCTGGATTTTAAAAATTAGATTAATTCACTGATTATCAGTGGTGGCTGGTCAATAGAGGGTGCTAGGGTGCCGCCCCACCACTCAAACCACTCACCATATTACCATGAAGATGGAAAAAATAAATAAATAAATAAATGAAATAATAAAATAAAAATATTATTTATATTTTTTAGTTGTGCAAGATAAATATTTTATAGTTAATGATGAGTCAAGTTGTTTCTTTCAAAAACGTTGTCTCTGATTGATGACATATTTCAACCCTGGGGGCGCAAGAAGCTTTGCCCATAGACTCCTGTTAAAAATTGTACATGGGCAGTTGGCTCCTCTTTATGACAAGAGATAGGAAGATTCTGGGCACACAACTCCTGCGCCCAGAATATGGGTACACAGTATGGAACGTGTTTCCGGTACTGGAACAGATGTTTTTTTTGTGGTCGCGGAACAGTGATACAACCAGGTTATTTGCAGGTAGGCTTTAAGCCACTGAAAGCCCTTTATCTAATAATAATAATAATAATGAATTTAATTTATAACGCACTTTTCATAAAACAAAAATCTCAAAGTGCTACAAAGTGCAACAAAAATCAAAGATCAAATAAAAACAAGTGATAAAACAAGTAAAATCAATAATAATATCAACTAAGATCAAAGATAAAATCATGTGGAGGCAGAGAAGGCACGCTTAAAAAGAATGGTCTTTAAGCCGTTTTTAAACTCAACCAGTGACTGTGGAGCTCTCAGGTAGTCAGGGAGGGAGATCCATAGGCGGGGGGCAGCCACACAGAATGCCCGGTCTCCCATGGTCCTTAATTTGGTTTGAGGAATGTGAAGGAGATTACTGTTCTGTGATCGTAGAGACCGGGTGGATGAATATGGTGCAAGAATGTCCTTTAGATAATCAGGTGAAGTTCCGTGTAAGCATTGGTGTGTAATGAGAGCAGTTTTGTACTGAATTCTGTAGGTGACAGGAAGCCAATGGAGGTTATGGAGAATGGGTGTAATATGTTCAAATTTACGAGCTCTCAACAAAATCCTTGCTGCACTGTTTTGAATATATTGAAGCTTCTGAAGGTATTTACCAGGGATTCCAATAAACAGGGAGTTGCAGTAGTCGAGCCTGGAGGAGACAAAAGCATGGACGAGCTTCTCAGCATCAGAAAAAGTTAGGGATGGGCGAAGTCTGGAGATGTTTCGAAGATGGAAGAAGCAGGTTTTAAACAGATGCTTAATGTGATTTTCAAATGTAAGATGAGAGTCCATTTTTATTCCAAGATTTGTAACAGAGGTGGAGAGGGGGATGTCTTGTCCAGAAAAGGAAATTGTTGTTATAGTTGATGTTTGTACCTGGTGAGGGGTGCCAATCAGTATGGCCTCAGTCTTGGAGCAGTTTAATTGAAGAAAGTTCTGATTCATCCATGCCCTAATTGCCTCCAGGCAGGCAGAGAGGGCAGTGAGTGAAGATGGAGATGACAATGGGGAAGATGAGGATGCTCCAGTCCTGATGTAAAGCTGTGTATCGTCGGCATAACAGTGAAAAGAAATGTTGAACTGATTAATAATTTGACCTAAAGGCAGCATGTAAAGGGAAAACAGCAGGGGCCCCAGAACTGACCCCTGAGGGACACCACAGGAGACACTAGCCGTGTTTCCATCAAGGTTTCTAGGTGCGCATTTTGAAGTATCGCAGCAGAAAAGCTTAATGGAAACGGCAAAATGCGAAGTTACTTCCTCAAATTCGCCAAAAAGTTTATACGCTCGCTTGAGGTGGTTTTTGGGATCTTCGAAAATGAGCAGATGCGCAAAACGACAGATGGAAACAGATTTGCCGACTCAGTTCTGCCGTAGCGAACATTCACGTCACGTGACTGATCAGCTGTTTCCGCTCCGGACAACATGTAACATCGCTAAAACTAGTTGGCATGACAGAATAAATACAACTTGCCCGATAGCAACACGTACCTGAAATATTCTCTCCATTTTGACGAGATGTGTGGCCGGGTTCTGTTTTCAACCGCTACTTCCTGTTTACTGTAGACATGCGCAACGCTGACGTCTGACGTAATGACGCTGACGTCTGACGTAATGACGCTGTGCGTGGCTTGGTAGATGCGCTACAAGCCAGTAGATGGAAACACTTCTGATCCGCATTAATTTGTATTTACATTTTTGCGAGATTTCAAAAATAAGCTCAAAATTCGAAATGAAAATGGATGGAAACACGGTTACAGACTGTCTGGGAAGTGGCATTGCCAAGACCAACACATTCCAGCCTATTGGAGAGGAAATATTTGAACCAGTCCAGGACAGTGTCACAGAGACCGACCTCCACATGAAGACGGTGGAGGAGGATACTATGGTCCACAGTGTCGAAAGCTGCAGTGAGGTCAAGGAGGACAAGGATGGAGGGAGAACCAGTGTCAGCAGCCATGAGGACATCATTGGTAACTCTCAGCAATGCAGTCTCAGTACTGTGAGCCGCTCTGAATCCAGACTGAAACTTCTCATACAGGGAGTGTTGCTGTAGGTGGTCCTGCAGCTGAGCAACAACTGCTTTTTCCAGCACTTTAGACAGAAATGGGAGGTGGGAAATTGGGCAGTAGCCTAATTAGAAAAAATCTAATGCCTATGTTGCCATTGCTGGCTGATATGCCTCTCAACTTTTAGATATTTCTGTATGTGAAAAAACCTTCAGCTTACCGTGTATTTTAAAAGTGGAAACTGGTGAGTTTGTTTGTTTCTGGAGCTAGCATGCTAGCGCTAGCCTCCAGGTTATTGTATTGGGCTCTGTG